>WOVY01009649.1:600000-884482 GCA_013436015.1 Rhipicephalus annulatus | reverse complement strand
TTTTTTGGTTTGGTTTGGAAAAACTTTATTGACAAGTCCGAAGGCGTGCGCCCTAGCACACGGCGGGCCGCTCCCACGATGGGACAGTAAGGCCGAGCCCTAGCGCCGCATCGTGGGCCCTCTGGACAGCCCAAGTTGCGATGTTATGTCTGGACTCCGGAGAGCGGAGTCCCACTTTCTGGACGATGCTGTATCGGTGCCACGTACCGAAGGGCACTCCCCAGAGCATGTGGTGTAAGGTGGCTAAACCGCCACATTTTTGTACACGAGTTGGTTAAATAACATCAGGATAAAGCTTGTGAAGAAAGGCAGGGTTAGGGTACGTTTCTGTTTGAAGTAATCGCAATGTAAGCGCCTGCGCTCTATTTAGCTTCGCATGTGGAGGTGGAAAGATTCTCCTATCCATAGCGAAATGTTGGGTTATTTCATTATATGTAGTTGGCGGATCCCTGTTTACGAAATCTCCAGTTCGACCCAAAGGTCCTCCATGGCCGCGGACAGCTAACCCTCGCGCCCTGGAGTGGGCCAACTCATTGAGATTTATGATCCCTCCGTTCATGTTTCCCATATGAGCTGGGAACCATGTAATGGTATGGGTTGTAAGCAACTTATCACCGAGTATGTTTTTGGCCTCTTTGCACACAGCTCCAACACTGAAGGCACGAATGGCAGCTCTAGAATCGCTAAATATGTGTTCATTACGCTGATCTAAAAGAGCCAAGGCGATGGCAACCTGCTCAGCTGCATTGGCAGTTCTGGCGCATACCGACGCCGCATTAATTGTAATTCCTTTGTGGTTGATTGCCACTACCGTGAATCGGTCTCTCTGGCCATCATATTGCGCCGCGTCCACGAAACAGCACCCCCGTCAAGATCCGCAACTTGGCGAAGAAGGGCCCGAGCGCGCGCTCTCCTCCTTCCACATTACGTTTGTGGATGCATGTTCCGCGGGGCAGGCGAGACAAATGTTTTCCTTCTGATCCCTCGTCAACCTTGGTACAGAGCCTCAATCTGAGCTGGTGGAATACCCATTTCTGCGAGAATCATCCTCCCGCTTTTGAGCCAGACAGCCTAATTACCTGTGTTCTTTCTTGTGCTTCCGCAATTTCCTCCAATGTATTATGAATTCCCAACTGCAGGAGACGATTGGGTGGGTGTAGTTGGGGAGCCCAAGGGCATTCTTTACAGCTCTCCTGATCATTGCATTAAGCTTGTCCCTTTCCATTCTCTTCCAGACATGCATTGCCGCCACATATGCAAAATGACACAGCAGAAAAAGCATGTATAAGCCTGACCAAGTTGTCCTCTGATAGTCCTGTCCTTCGGTTAGCCACCCGTCTTATGAGCCTAATAACACTGTCTGTCTTTTTTTCCAACCTTTTAATCGTGATGGTGTTGGTGCCCGTTGCTTCTAGCGTCATACCTAAGATCCGAATGGAAGCGACTTTGGGGATTGATCGTCCACTTTTGGTACGTAAGTGGATGTCATTCTCTAGGGGCGGCACCCAGCCTCGCGGTCGACGGCCCCTCCTGACCGGTTTATAGAGGAGAAGCTCAGACTTTTCCGGAGAGCAAGAAAGGCCTGTGTCTTCCAGAAAACTCTCGGTAGTGTCGATGGCCTCTTGCAGGGCCGCCTCTACAGTGCCATCACTTCCTCCTCTACACCAAATGGTGATATCATCGGCATAGATTGTATGACCAACATCTGAAATTCCAGAAAGCTGCCTCGAGAGACCAGCCATGACGATGTTAAAAAGTAAGGGTGATAGAACAGATCCCTGCGGGGTGCCCCTATTTCCCAGCGCTTGCACATCCGATTCTAGATCTCCAACTTTAAGTATGGCTTTTCGACCACACAGGAAGGATCTGACAAACGCATGAAATGAGGAACCTAGGTTGAGACTTGAGATCGCATCTAAAATAGAATCATGGCGGACATTATCAAACGCTTTTTTTATATCCAAGCCTAGGATCGCCCTGGTGTCTCTGGTATGATTATCTAAAATTTGACACTTAATGAGTTTCATAGCATCCTGCGTACAGAGGCCTGGCCTAAAGCCAATAAGGTAGTGAGGGAAGAGATCATTGTGCTCTATGTAGTCCGCGATTCGGTTCTGGACAACGTGTTCCACCACCTTTCCCACGCATGACGTGAGAGAGATGGGGCGCAGATTGTCCAAACTTGGTGCTTTACCGGGCTTGGAATGAGGATCACCTTGGCCAACTTCCATTGTTCCGGGATGTCACCTCCCTTCCAAATCCTATTAATCTCATCAGTAAGAAATTCAACAGAGTCATCTTCCAAATTCCGAAGCGCTTTGTTGGTGACCCTATCTGGACCCGGTG
Organism: Rhipicephalus annulatus; assembly: GCA_013436015.1. Taxonomy (NCBI): domain Eukaryota; kingdom Metazoa; phylum Arthropoda; class Arachnida; order Ixodida; family Ixodidae; genus Rhipicephalus; species Rhipicephalus annulatus. Next base: position 882,136 of record WOVY01009649.1, on the reverse strand, counting down.
CCGATCGGCCATTGAGTTCGTGCAGGGCACGTCGCACATCGCTGATGGTGAAGGGTTCATCCCAAATGGGCACAAGGTGTTCCCATATACCCCGGATAGGCTTGCATGGAATCAACTGCTAGCGGTAGATACTTCTCAGCAAGCTGCCCCAATAGCTCCGCGCCCGAGGAGGATTTTTGAGCAAGATGAAGTATTCTAGCAAGGACCCCCCTCTGATTAGATTTAGTGCCCGACTCGTCAAGCAAGTGTTTTAAAAGATTCCATTTACCTCTGGTTCGCATTTGTCCATCGACTGAATTACAAATTTCATCCCACTGCTGCCTCGACAAGTTTTTGCAATGTTCTTCAATTTGTTGTATTTTAACTCTGCTATCTTTTTCCGAAGCCTACGATTAAGTCTCTGACCCTTCCATCTGGCCAATAGCGACTGCTTTGCCTCCAGTAAATGCGCAAGCCGACTGTCCATTTTGTCTGTCTGTACCTCTGTCTCAATGGTTTCTGGTAACCGCCCCTAACGTCCTGCAGCAGCATCTCTGTCCCATTGCCCCAGAGAGTTCCGGATTTCCCCCTTGTTCCGCTCGAGCGCTGCGTGACTCCCGAAATTTATCCCAATCCACGTAAGTAACTTCTTTTAGATTTTGCCTCCATCTGTAATTTAGTAACTGTAATATAATGATCACTTCCTAAATCCGTCAGAAGATTTTCCCAACCTACCGAGCCAGCATTTTTCACGAAAGCTAGGTCCGGGGTGGAGTCCCTGGTGGTGGATGTGCCGCGCCTAGTAGGAAACATCGGGTCCGTAATTAACGAGAGATCCGCATCTCCCGTCTCCTGCCACAAGCTCCTGCCTTTAGCGGAATCATACGGGTAGTTCCACGCCCGGAAAGGCGAGTTAAACTCCCCGCCACAACCAGAGGAGAGGGCCCAGCCAATCTGGTTGCCTTAGCTATGATCGTCCTAAAACGCTGGCCTATGATCACTAGGGCTACTATATATGTTCAGTATAAAAATGCTGGAAAGGTTGGAAGAACTCGGAATGACCTCAACTAAGGAGAGCTCCGTTTTATTAGGTCTTACCCCTAGATCATGTGTCACAAAGGTGAACTTGTTGCTGACTAACGTGGCAATCCCTCTGCCTTCCCCTTTAACTGCATGTGCCTTGTACCCCGGGAGGGTTACACTATCAGACAGCGTCTCCTGCAGTAGGATCACTTGCGGCTTCTCGTTGTGAGAGCGGACAAATTGCTGCAGGGTGCCCCTTTTGCTAAGGATCCCCCTGCAGTTTCCATTGCCATATACGAAATTCAGCGTGCGAGGCCATCTTGATCATTGGAGGTGCTCCTCTGACCCTGCCGTCAGGTTCTGTACAGAAGCAGCTGTACTATTCGAACTGGGGATACTCATGGGAATGGGCGCCGATAAAGGCGTTCCCTCTGGAAAGAAATCCGGGTGAATCCTAGCTGCTCCCCTGATATTGGGGCTCTGCACCATAAGGCCGGCGTTCTGTAATTGATTCTCCACACATTGAATTCTGGCATGTTTGAATATCTATTTTCTGATCCATAACTGTGAGACGTTGATCGACCGCCGAGAAACGCTCATTAAGTTTGTGAATCTCAAGGCAAATTGAATTTAGAGTCTCTTAATTTCAGATTTAGCTCTAGCCTGCACATTCTCGGCTGAAGTCGCAGCCTTACGCTTGGCTGGGTTACCCGAGGGCCCGCTTCCACGACCATGGGAACCTCTATGGGTTGAGGAGAGGGAGAACCTACACACGGAGAAGCAGATGCCAGAGTAGCTTGAGATGTACTGACACGTCTAAGCTCAGCCATTTCGGCTCTCAGCGACTCAATAATGCTGCGCATTTCGGCATTCTCCTTCCTAAGCTGATTTAGCTCCGCTAGACCATGCTCTGGCGCAGTGCCCCCCGTTACCTTTTCACCTCCTCCGCTGCGCACCCGGTCAGCCCAGGAGCCACCCTGCATCTCCGGTTGGGGTGGGCTTTGGAAACGGACTGTGCCATGCGGGTCCCTGGACTGGCTCCTCGAGTGCGATGGGCCTCTGGATTGGGACCGACGACGATCTCTGGACCGGGACTTGGCTCGGCCTTTAGACGAAGTTCCCTTTCGCTGGCCTTGGGAGCGACTTCTGGACCGAGATCTGGATCTGGACCGACTGCTTGCCATGTTGCGATGAGTCACGGCTGTCCAACCCCAGTTGCAGCAGAACGACTGTTTGAACTGGAGTTGCGGTGTGCAGGCTGGCTCACACCCTCGTCGGCGTTAGCAGGTACCGTTTGCTGACTACGACGCTCTGATTCCGCACGGCGCTCTCTTCGCCGCCTTCGCACAATAAATGGAAGCTGAAACCTTTGCTGGCAACTTTTATCCGTCGTGGCGTGTGGGCCACCACAGAATCCACAGGTCGGGGAACATTGATGGTTCTCATCAGGGTTGTTGATTCCGCACCTCTTGCACACAGCTTCGTCCGGTGTCGGACAGACGTCCGCCCTGTGCCCGAGTCTGCCACAGGCATAGCAGCAGTCATGCTGCCGATGGTAAAGCGAGCATCTGACCAGCGCTGTGCCGAAATAAATGAAGTTGGGAACTTTGTAGCCATCGAAGACAATAACCACCGTCTCAGTGTTCTTAATACGTCTGACTCCCAGAGCCGTGGGGTTTCTTTCAGTAAGGATGCTCCTCTCCAGCTCCGTCTGGCTCTCCGATGCGTCAATCTTACGGATGACCCCCTTGCAGGTCTCATGCGGGGCAGCCTCGTAAGTGTTGATGTCATACTTCTTCATTCCCAATGTAAGGCAGCTCATCCTGAGGTAAGAGTCAGCGTTCGCACGGGACGCCGTGCTAATAACTATGATATTTTGCGTTGCATTCGGGCAGACAATGTCCTGACTGATGAGCGTGGGTACAATTCCAGCCGCCTCTGCGATTGCCCGGCCAAGTCTAGCTGAGCCCGCCTTCTCAACATCCAAGCCACCCCTTGGACGGACGATAATCTTCCAGTGCTCGCTAGGCAGTCGAGGCATTCTCGATGATTTGATAACTTGATTCTTCAAGTGTAGAGCTTTTCTTGTAGCACTGAAATTGCCCCTGGCATTCTCGCCGCACGCCGTGGCACGCTCTGTAGCACTGGCGTTCGTGCGCCTCGAGCTTTTCTTCACCGCGGCGGAACGCCAGCCGTGTTCCTCTCCAAACTCTTCCGGAGGGAGTTCATCACCGTCCATAATAACAGCCGCACCGTCCAGCATATTGGCTCAGCAGGTGGAACGAAGGGCGCGTCCAAGGAAGGGCGCGTCCTGCCCGGCAGACGCCAACTCGGCGTTTGGTAAGCACGCGAGGCGTAGTCGGTGGCGTAAAAGTCCGAAAAATGCTCAAAAATGAACCTACCGGTGAAAGTCCGCTACCGACGTGAACCTTGGCAGCTTATGAGTCGACTCGTAGCAAGATCTTGAGGCACAGCACACGAAAAACCACAAAAATCATTTGCTGAAGCGGGAGCCCAAAGACCCCGAACTGCTCCGTTCTGCGCCACCTGGCGTCTCTCCTCCAAGGTAGTGCCTGGTGAGATTTCTCCTGTACATGTGATTAAACAATAAAAATTTTTGTTCAAAACGCCGTTGATTGATGACATAAACCAACGAAAGACACCAGGTGCTCTAAAAGCAAAACGAAAAGACGCCAGATGTTCTAAAGAAAAACAAAAAGAAGACGCCAGCTGCTCAACGAAAGACGCCAGGTGTTTTTTTTTTATCGGGCGAATAAACGGAAGAAAATTTCACGGTATTACTTCCAGGAGCTTCGCCCAATCTCATTATCATTCACCTCGTGGATCTGCCGTCAATTTTTTTTCCCCGTCACAGGTGGAGGAAGGGTTCGTATTACACTTAGGCAAGCAGCTTCCTCACCCATCTACGCGCGAGAGCTCCGAGGATCCGAGCGGCCTGGACGACAACGTAACGCAAAGGCCTGACCACACGTATTAGTTGAACGCGTTAGCGCGTAGGTGTTTTTACGCGGCGCCAGGCCCTCTCCCTACGAAGAAAGAGAGCGCAAGGCTACGCGAAGTTGCGCGCCTTTTCTCTCCGTGGGGAGAGGGTGTGGTGCTGCGTCAAAAAAAAAATGACAGCATATTCACGGAGTGAATGATGGAGAGTGGGGCGAAGCATTCGTCCGTCCATGCGTCCGTCTGTGTGATCGTCCATGCGTCTGTTCGTGCGCCCGTCCCTGCGTTCGTTCATGCATCCGCCCCTGCGTCCGTTCATGCGTCCATCCATGCATCTGTCTCTGTTGTCCATTCGTCCATCTATTCAACACTCCAAGTCCCACCATCTCGCATCTTTTTATCATATATTCCCCCGTATAGAAGCACCGCCATTCAATGGACATTCCAAGGACAAAACGAGAGGTGGCACACGCACACTTTCTTACGGCTTGCGCTTCGGATCTACTTCCCACCTTCAACCACCTTGAGTTCATGGTATATACTAGTTCACTGTATTCATGGCACTGCGGCCCAATGCTCGCTAAACCTTTCTAAAACCAAGGAGGTTACGCCCAGCGAGTATAACGTAGCAACCTTTTCCTGTCAGATAGTGCTCAATGTACATGCCAATGGCTGCTAATGGGGATCGCAGCGTGCGCGTTGACTAAAAGCCGAATGCTCCTGTCTCTCATCCCCCATTAGCAGCCATTGGCATATACATTGAGCACTATTTTTTATTGTTAAACAATGCACAGAAGAAATATCTCACCGGCACCACCTTGGAGGTCAAATGTTATACATATTTCGGGTATGTGCCACTAGTGGTTACATACGAGGGACGCACAAGCCACGCCATAAGGAGCTTCGCCCCTAAAAGCAAGCAAGGAGCCACGCGTTGACGCGCGTAAAGGATACATGTGGTCAGGCCTTAATGGTGACGTGGTGCGCTTCTTACAGGCTGGGAGCATTACTTCCCTCCCCATTCTTCCCGTGAACTCTCCTTGGCATAAATTGCGGGGTAGCAAACCACACGCTCTCGCGCCGATAGTTGGCCTTCGTGCCCAGGTCTTTTCCTTTTCTCCCTCTATTTCTCGCTTGCCTTGTCAAGAAGACGTTTTCCAGTCTAACACACGCCGGTTCATTCTGTATTATTTATTTATTTATTGGTACTGCAATCCCTTAAAGGGATTTCAACAGGTTGGTACAAAAGGCAAACATCAGCACATAACACCAGGCAAAAAGATGAAACAGCCTATCACACTTCACATAATAGGCAGCCATGTAACACAAAGCAAACAAATAACTACCACTTGCGTTTTACAGCGTAATCAAACTTAAAATCCGAGTTGAGGACGCCATCGACGGACCCGCAGACGTTCGCATCTCGGCCAAAGCTTCAGTCTGGCGGTCCAACGAAATCCCCCATCTTTTTTTTTGTTATTACTCAACAGAATGGCCGCGAAAGCTTAAGCCCCGCAGCCCAAACACCGTCCGATGCCTACGCAGCCAGAGAGCTCTCCTTGTTTCCAACGGCGCGGCAACACAAAACGGCGTACGATTGGCGCGCGCACTTCCAAAAATAAACGCCCACGAGACAAGGAACCCTTTAAGTGAGAATCCCCTAGCACAACACAAATACCATCGCGCGCCGTCGCATACATCAACTCAAATGTGTCCTGGGAAGCGGCGATAAGAGGACAGCCCCGTCCCGCCTCTTCGGTGGATTTGGAAATCGCCCGTCAGTTTGTGGCTCATGCATAGAAAGGAAATCCGCACCGCAAGAGCGCGCTGCATATGAATTTCTCCACTGCATTATCTTACTTGATTCAGTCTCGGCGAGCTGGTCGTGCACACGATATTTTAAGTCCATCGGCACGTTAAAAATATGGGCTTTTAGTTATGGTATTTGACAAGATCGTCCGAGAATGCCTTTTCGGGCGTCGCTGTTTTTTTTTCAGTTTTTATTGATCAAGTATGTTGCATGTGATATTAAGGCGCGGGCTATGGACTAAACTCGTATAGACGCTTGCGGAGACAGCGTCCTTCAGAATTGTGGAAAAATGCGAGACCTTTTTTGTATTCGTAGAATTCACGGGCAAGGCGCTGATAATAAAGTGGAATTTTCGAGGATTATCAGCATTTCGAATACTCTATAGAGACTAGTGCAATCCTGTAGCTCTAAATCCTGCTCCACGCCGGTCGCCTCGTAATCTATATATAGCGAGTAGTGCCTGGTCAATGAATCAGTAACGTGGTTAAAATATTCTATTCCTAGTTTCGGAGTATAGCCTTCTTGGTTTGAATAAGTATCGGGATGCGAATCCGAACAAATGGGCTTCCATAACGCAGTTGAAAATGTGCGACTCCGAGATAGTTTAACGCCTAACTAGGATTTCGTATATCGGATTAGTCTGTACGCAGTTAACACGCACTGGGTTAATTTTTTTCCGTAGCGGACAACACGTTGACAAAAACAAATCTTTTCGGTAGTCTCCCATACTCTGTTGGAGATTAATAGATACGTCTTGACTCTCTTGAAGCTGGTGATAATCATTGATCACCATAATTAGTTAAGGGGGTTGGGCAAAAGCATCAGTAACAGCATGGTCATTACTATATAGTAATAAATAGACAAGCGAGTGGCATATGCAGAATTTTCAGGGGCGAAGCTCCTTAATGCGTTGATCTGTGCATCATCCGATGTATGTAAAAGTAGTAGTAGTAGTAGTAGTAGTAGTAGTAGTAGTAGTAGTAGTAGTAGTAGTAGTAGTAGTAGTAGTAGTAGTAATAATAATAGTAGTAGTAGTAGTAGTAGTAGTATTAAGAGTAGGTAGCCACCGGCGCCACATACCCACTCTAAAGCGGGTATGTGCCACCGGGGATGCGAGATGGGACATGGCGGTACTTGGAGTGTTCATTAGATGGACGCACGGACGACTGGGCAAGCAGATTAGTAGACGGATGGACGTATGGACGCACGAACAGACTGACAGACAGATGGACGGACTCAAGGACAGACGCATGGACAGACGGATGGACGCATGAACGGACGAACCAATGGTCCCGCGGTCGGACGGAAGCAAAAAACAGACGGATGGACGGACGGAAGCACGGACGGGCCGACGGATGCTTCGCCCCACTCATCATCATTCCCTCCGTAGATATGACGTGTTTTTTTTTCCCGGCGGGGGAAGGGGAGGGGTGCACGTGCACGGTTTGCTGCTACCTAGCTAGGCCACTGAGACAAGCAGAAAAAACAATAAAGTTTTCAAAAAAAACAGTATACTTGTCACATTATGGCCGTGAGACAGGTAGAATAAATTCTATAAATTCCATCACAAAGAATTAGTACATAAAATAACGGAGTACGGTGGCACAATAAAAGCTAAACAAACACGAAAGTATACGTATAAATGTATTGCAGTCCTGTTCAGTAACTATATCTTCGTGTAGATTACCAAAATCTAGCTCTATGCCCCTAAAGCTCTCACGTTGCTTCGTTGCTCATACTGCGCTTCTATGAAGTAATTTTTTTTTTGGAAAAGTACAGAGTGAGTGAGTGGAAGTGACATCTATGACCATCAGCGAGTAAGAGCTAACTAATGAACCTTCAACGCTAAACAGCACCCTGAGAACTATATTGTCATATTTTCACTGTCATAATTTCTTTATTAGTGGAGAAAGCAAGGTTGAAGTTTAATTTTTGATTTTCGCGCCGTAATCTCCGCGCGTGGCTTAAGAAATTATAAAATGTATTTTCGTATTTTCGCGACGTTGGCTGGATGAAATTTTTCTGAGACTTCGTATGCTTAGTTTGTGGCACCCGCAGATTACAATGTATTTCAGTTTTGTTGATTACAAGCTGCGGAGGACGCAGTAGACACCTTCAAAAATTGATTACGTCACAGTATTTGGTGCGGGAATCGCCAAGGTGGCATCTCCACGGGCCGTTTCTTTTCGCACGTTTTTCCTGTCTCTTTTGACAAGGCTTTTGTGGAGGGGGAAGTGGGGGAAGTGACTCCTAAATAAAAAATTGAGCCCCATAACCGTCTCTCAGGGGGAGGACACCTCCACAGTAGCTCACGAGGGGTGCGGGTAAGGAGGGATTAAAAGTATAGAATTGAAAGGTATAGAGATAGTGAGAGGGGGATGGAGAGAGCATGGCGCAGGGGAAAGACATCGGAAGCAAGGAGAAGATAGGAAAAATGGACACGGTCACAGGAGTCCGAGGACGAGGTACCACTCGGCGAGAGTTCTTGTCGGCGTCAGGAGATGGCGTAGGGCGAGCCCAGTCGACCAGAGCTCCGCTGTCATCGGAGATCGCGGGGGCACAACCGGTCGGCAAGCAATCCAGAGAGCGAGTGCCTTTGTAGACGCCCAACCAATTAGACAGTCGTTCTCGCCTCTTCTGTCGAGCCCAACTCTTGTTTGAAGTTTGGAAACAAAAGGCATCCGTGTCGGGCTACTTACATTGAAGTACACTACAAGTTGTACAGCCCGGCATTTTGAAAATTGCTCGCTACACCACGCTGTGCTTTGTTTAACAGATTACTACTGTATTTAAGGTTGTTGTTCACCTATTAACTGTGGCGCATACTGTGGAAGATCGGCCTAAAATTCAGTGGCCTTATAAACTATCATACATTTTTAGAGTAAAGGCAGTCATAGAATGATTAAATTGCAAATTGTTTATGAAATTTTTATGATTACGCACATGTACAAGACATGATGCTTTTTTTAGTAATAGATAATACCGGAACTAACACGCTGTTAAAAACAGATGAAATAAAATTTGAGCATGAGTCGACACAGAAAGATAATAGTACAGAGTGTTCGTTACTCGTTTTACTTCACAAATAAAATTCAACACAATCAAAGATAAACTATCGCACTGATGAACCCAGAAATATAGGTTTCAAAGAAAAAAATAGATCAGACAGATAAGCAGATAACAGATAAAATAATAATAATAATAATAATAATAATTCATTGAAACATCAACGCTTTCACGATATCACCTTTGCGTGGAATCCTTTGGCGGGGAAAGCCTTAACTTACGCTAGAATTGATTGCGTAAACGTCGCTAGCTCACAAGTTGATGATGATGATGCTCCTTGGAACATTGGCACGTACCCACTCTTGTGGATCGGCCATGAGTCGGGTGGATCATATCTACTGGAGTTTATGATGAATATTTAGTGAGAACTAATAATTTTGAGGAGATTTTTTTATGTAACGTTAATTATGAATGAGTGTTATTTTAAGTTGCACTATCTTGTGTAACCTCCCAGAGAGTGAAGATCTTTTGAGTAGGAAGGCTGAATAAAGAATTTTTAGTAGTTGATACACCTACCAAATTTATTCGAATCGCATATAAAATTTTCGACAGCTTTGAAAATATTCCTGTACAAGTGTCCCAGCACAGATGACACAAATAATAACAGAAAGGCAGACGTAACCAGTAGACCACATTGCCGCAATATAATTTCGGTGCTACGTTTTCGGTGCAAGAAAAAAAAAAACGTCGGCAACTCAACAAGAAGTGTTCGTTCGTATCGAGTTCGTTGCAATAGGAGAAAATAGGGGAGATTGCCTACCCAATTCTGTGCATGTAAAAATTGAGATTTGGAATTATACAACGCCCATACTGGTTATTCCAACTTCAGCCCGTCTTGCTGCCCACCGTTTCCTGCTCCAAGAGAGCTGTTGGTGCAGAATGTCTGGTGATGAATCGAGACTTGGAGTAAGCACAGATAATGCATACTTTCTGAACCTTGTCGCAGTAACAAACACCGTAAAAGGAAGGAGAGAGAGAGAACTGGAGCTGCCAAGAAAGCTTTCGCCAAAGAGAACATTACAGAATAACTTCTCGTTCATAATCGCATCATTCGTCTTTACTGCATATAGCCGCTAAACATCAAGAGCACAGAGTTTCATACAATAAATATAATATTATTGTATGAAACTCCATGCTCAAGAGTAACAACAACTTTATGAGGGCTAGTTGGTTCATATTAGAAGAAAGGGAATAACAGCGCGAAATAAGGAACAAAGACGACGAAGTCGCACTCCTTTATTTATCTTTCAAGTCTGGCTTTTCGTATCCTTTTGCCTTTTCACTTTTTCATTTATGTACGTTACATGTCGTTCCCCTCGGACTTTTATTTTTCTCTCTTTTTAGGTAGTATTGTATTTTATATTGTTTATAAGCGCACAGAGTGGCAAATCCCCTTGCGGTTATGTGCCAAGACCTTATTGGTGACAAAACCAAAGAGAAAAGAACGCCACTGCGTCCGAGTCTCACCGCTAGAAGAAATTAAGGCGTTGCCGGCCCGCTAACCGTCGCCCGTAGCGAGGAGCCGAGGAGCCAACGCAGTCAGCGCTTGTCGCGTGGTGTTTTTTTTTCTTCGTCGTCCTTGTTCGTTATTGTTCGCTGTTATACTTTATTTGCTCTAAACTTCAAGTTGCACCAATTGGACCAACCGGAACGCGCAGACCGAGCGCGAGATCACGCGAACATAGGACACCGAGAACGATGAAAAAGACGACAGGCTTTATAAGCGAGCGTCGACTTCGCGACGTTCCATTGCACGTCATGACGAGCCAACGTTCGAACAAGCGTGACGGTGCATGCTCCTCCCATCATCGGCCTTCTTCGCACTCTGGTTCCTTCAGGCGAAGATTCGACGACCAGGCAGCCTACTCGGGGCCTCTAGGTCTTGGAACCACTTTTAGGAACACATCGTGCGAGGTCATCATCGCCAAGGCGGAGCGCGAAGACTGTCCTTTTTATGAGATCCCTCCGAGGGACCACCTCAACCCGATGGAAGTCTCCGTTAACGACGACCACACCAACTTCGCGAAGCACAGCGCGCTCTCGGAAGACCTGGAACACAAGCTCGGAGATGGCCGCTACGAACTCGAAGCCCTTTTCAGCGCGACGTGCGCCCGTTTCGTCATGCTGTGCCACAACCACCTGCACAATGTGGCCGCCCCGCACGTCGACCACAGGTGTCGACCACCGACTGAGTACTCCGACCCGACTCTGGCCCATTGGCGCTCGGTAAGCGAACTCGAGAACGACCCGGGACAACCTCGGTGCTGCGAGGGTTTCTTCGTGCCACCGCTCTCCGTCCTGACGGCCAACCGGCACACGCTGCCCCGTGACTCTGTCGTCTACGACGCCTCCTGCTACAGCCGCACCGTCATCAGCGACTGGAACCTGGCCTCCGAACGCGGATGGCTACGGCCGGCCTCGTTCACTGTCCACATGTGGGGGGCGGCGCTCGAATCCTTGATCACCATTCATGTCACTGACAAGGTGGGTCGACTACAGGTCACGCTGATCACGACATTCGGTCTTATAGGCTGTCGCATGGGTGTCTGCTTCACTGACACGTTTCTGAAGTTCGCGGCACTCCGCTTCGGCGTTGCTGCCTTCGTCTGCGGCTTGCAGCTGACCAGGTACCTGGTCCTGTCCGAGGTGACAGCTAGGACCCGGCGCACTCTATACTGCGTCGCGGCGACGGGCCTCTGCCTGACACTCAGTCCAGTCATTGTGTACGCCCTGACCGAGCTGAGTCGTTCCTGGGTTGCGACGCAGGCGATCGTCAAGCTGCCCACGACCCTGTTAGGCCTCGTCGTCGTCTACGTGGCCAAGGAGTCAGCGTGGTGTCTGCTCACGATGGTGGACGTGTCGCGGGCCGTTAACGCCACGTTCCTGACGGCGAGGCTTAGACGCGACAGCTGCCTGCACAACGCGCTCGCAGACTGGCATTTGCACACCTCACAGACTCGGCCGAAAGCCCTCCACAAGGTCAGGCACATGCGGATGGCCCAGGATAGCAGCTGCTGCCGGACATTTCAGTCGCGTCTTCTATGTCTTGTCGTCGCCGTCTTCTACTGGTGCTTGCTCAGCGCGATGCTCTCGTACTACAGCCATGTCATGATGCGCGCCCGCTTCAGCGGTGGTAGTGCGGAAGTTTTCTGGCTCAAATCGGCCACGGACATGCTCAAGATCCCTAGTTCCGTGGCCAGCTAGCTCTCCGTGTGGCGCCTGTGTCGGCGGTTTGCCCTTTGGCTTCTGCTTTGCCTGCCGAGCCTCATGGCCCGAATGGCCGCCGTAATGCGGGTGGTGCGTGGATACCATGACAACGCCGCCATCTTCCTGTACGGCCTGACGGGAGTCCTGGTCAACCAGTTCGTCATGCTCCTGTTCCCGTACAGCGTCGAAGTCTTCCCCACCGACACCAGGGGAGCGGCAGTGTCTGGGGCCAAGTTCTGCGGTCGGCTGGGCGCGCCATCAAAGCCGGTACTGAGGCGTCTCTTCCGCTTTGCAGGGTTAGGAGGAGGCACTGTGGCAGATGTAGCACTGCTAAGCCTAAAGGCGGATTTCGCTCGTTTCGGCGCGCTGTTGCTGCCTGCCACCATGTCGCTTGGAACGCTTAAGGAAGACTCTTGCACCGCCAAGCGTTCGATGCGCCCACCACCTGCCCCTGCTGAGACTCGAAAAGTCGGTGCGCGCTGAGGCGTTGCGATTGCAGCAACCGTGCACCGAACTGCGAAGTCCCCCGAGACTTGGCCATGGCTTCTTCTGCAATGCTGCGATTGGACGAGCGGGCGCCCTGTGGACAGGATTTGTCGCCGACTCGCAGCTAGAGTCGACATCAGCCACTTGAAGCGGACATTATCGTAGTTTATTTGTTCACCTAGGGCTCCGGGGATATTTATTAGGAACTCTTGCTGCGCACGAATAATTCAGGTATATTAGAACTTGTTTGGTATTTATGACGGAAGAATTAAACTGTGTATTAGCGACATGGTATTTTTATTTCAACGACGTTATCGTGACTATATTTCATTGACGCGATAACAAACTCATTCTCAAATTGAAGCCCATTTATGGGTAAATAATCGTAAACTTAATGCATCGTGCGAACAAGTCGACACACGTGTGCTTATCTTCGCACGAAATAACTGCGCGACTCGCAGAAGGCCTAGCAGTACGAGACTTCCCGGCATGGGCTCGACCTATACCTTTCTGCGCAATGAAGCTTCCATACATTTCAGTACACGTCCAATTTAGATAAGCGCGACTGAAATTTTCATACGTGAACAATTATTGAATAGCATGCATATTAAGAGCAGACTTGGGTTTTGGCAGCGCGAAAAATGCACGAAGGACAAGAAAAGGACGAGACAAGCACTGACTTCCAACTAAAATTTTATTGACGGGAAGGCCGTTAATATGCAATGGAACACAACGAGTGAAAAATGACAAATTTTAAGATACAATTATCACCGATCGCTATGCCTGCTGCGCCGACCCTCGCACCTCAAGAAACATATCTCTTTATCTGATAGGGCAACTGATGGCTTGCTTACGCATGCGCTGCTTTCAAGCTCCATTTGAGCAGCCTCATAAATTATACGCACGTTTTCCTCTTTAATCTTGCATAGAACTGTTGTTTTTTCAAACAGCGGAGTGCACCCACACTCCGCTGTTTGAAAAAACAACAGTTCTATGCAAGATTAAAGAGGAAAACGTGCGTATAATTTATGAGGCTGCTCAAATGGAGCTTGAAAGCAGCGCATGCGTAAGCAAGCCATCAGTTGCCCTATCAGATAAAGAGATATGTTTCTTGAGGTGCGAGGGTCGGCGCAGCAGGCATAGCGATCGGTGATAATTGTATCTTAAAATTTGTCATTTTTCACTCGTTGTGTTCCATTGCATATTAACGGCCTTCCCGTCAATAAAATTTTAGTTGGAAGTCAGTGCTTGTCTCGTCCTTTTCTTGTCCTTCGTGCATTTTTCGCGCTGCCAAAACCCAAGTATGCCATACCAACTAGCCCAGTCAACCGCTCTATTAAGAGCAGATTAGAGAGAAGCATCTGGTGAATATTCTGCTTCGCTCCCATAGCACGTGCGCCGATTTGTTCGGCATGTAGACGGTGAGGAAAAATGAGTTGGCGAAAAAAGATTGCGAGAAGGCTCCACCATCGAGGCACACTGACTGAATTTAGCGTAGCATTGTACAGTATCGTATAGCAAGGAGTTGGGACAAGGAACAGAAGGCGACACGAGATGTCAAGAGGAAAAAAAAAGGAAGGGAGCAAATGATAGCATTATTTCCAAAACTGGGGTGTGGGGCTGCTACGGGGCCCCGCGAGGTTAATTTTGGATGTTCGCAAAAGCCGTGCTTGAGAAACTAAATAAATTATTTTTAAGTTTTTTATTTAATAAATGTGAAGCATTTGTTGGCGAACTTCGGCGAGTTTGAGCGTATCTATCTATCTATCTATCTATCTATCTATCTATCTATCTATCTATCTATCTATCTATCTATCTATCTATCTATCTATCTATCTATCTATCTATCTATCTATCTATCTATCCGCCTACGACTTTAGCTCTGCTGGCCGTTTCGATTATGGTATCAATACCAAACTCGGTATGACATAACATGACTGTATCAAGAACATATTTTACAAGTCATAATATGAAAATATTCACATGTATGCCGTGAGTGTCATGCTTTACATTTCCAGGACCTGCAGCTCTTGCGGTGGTTTCGTTCACATGGCATAATGCAAAACTGGTGTGGTATGACATGGTTGCATGGCGAACACAAGCGACAGACCCCAACATGGAAATTACAACATGCGTGTCATGTAACAACATGACTACATGGCATGCTAATGATGCGCTCGTGGCCGTTTCGCTAGCGTCACATCTACCAAATTTGGTATTACAGTACGCGAATGGATGACAAAGGTATGTGACTGGTGCAAACGTGATAGTCATAAGATGCGCGTCATGTAACAACATGACTACATGACACGCTCATGATGCGCTGGTAGCCATTTCGCTAGCTTCACATGTACCAAACTCGGTATTACGCGACGCGAACGGACGACATAGATAAATGACACATCCAAACATGATAATCACGTCATGCGTGTCATGTAACAACATTACTACATACCAGACTCTTGATGCGCTTGCGGCCGTTTCGCTAGCTTCGCAAATGCCAAATTTGGTATTACGGACGCTGATGAACAACGAAGGTATGTGACGAGTGCAAACAAAAATAATCATGAGATGCGTGTCATGTGAAAACATCACTACATGCCACAGGCAAGCCGCCAATACATTTCGACATGACGTGGTGCGCGTGCTCACCGGCGTTCATTTCGTCGCGTCACGCTGGCGTTGCCACGCCAGGCGCTGGCCCTGCCATATACTCGCATGCGCGCGCCGCGCTGCGTTGCCTGACGTATGCGCGTTGCAGCGCGTCCGGCGTCCCTCCATCACGAAAAGAGGAAGACGCAGTGTTGTCTGGGTAACGCATCGGCGGGAAATGCAGCATGCCGCATTTCGCGCCGATTGCCGTCGGGTCGCGCCGACTGAAGCTGGTCGCGCCTGGCGTCAGACTATAAAGTACGCGCGTTTTACTAACGTAGCGTAGCTGTGCCCAGCGTGCGCGCGCTTCAACGCTACATTGGTGTATATTGGGCCCTTCATGATGCACTCGCGGCCGTTTTGCTAGCTCGACACATACTAAATTTGGAATCACGTGACGTGAATTGATGACGAAGGTAAACGAGACATCCAAACATGATAATCGTGACACGGAAGTCGTGTACGGCATCATTTACATACACCTCGAAACGTTGTGCTGATTTTAAAGTGACATATCAACATTTCTAACTTATGCTTCGCATATCATCAATTCCCGCGCTACGTGGGATCTGCCAATTTTGTTATTGCGTCTAATTATTTCAAGTTTTATTATTCTCTAAAAGCAACAAATACATAAACGACGCATGTTGTGTTAAATAATTTTTGCCATATCACGTGGTATATTGTTGACAACGTCAGAGCAGAGTCGTCTATGTAGAGGACCAACGTCATTGCATTGCCGTGTACGTAGGGCCATTCATATGCCCACGTCATGCCCTCATTTTCTAGGCGTGCGCCGGCAGAGGGGAGGGGGAGCAGCGTTCATCTTGAAATTTGACCCGTTTCCGTGGCGCGTAGCGTTGCAAATTTCGGCAGACGTGGTCATGAACGCCTCGTCTACGCATTAAAGCTCGAAATAGTCAAACCTGGTGAGTGGCCCTTTAAGGCGAAGATTAAGGATCTTCCTATTCTTTTACGCCAAGAACGGTGGCTGAAGGGGACGGCTGGCTGCTCAAGCTACCATTTCTCGCAAAGGCGACTCAAACAAGTTTTATTCAGATCAAACACCACGTTACCTTTACATTGTATCTTCGAGGAAAAAAACAGTACAAATTAAGTATCTTGTTCTCTTCCAGAACTATAACTCGGTATTACACCCTCATACATCATACGCTTTGTAAGGAAGACGAGGTCGATTGATTTGATTTGATTGATATGTGGGGTTTAACGTCCCAAAACCACTATATGATTATGAGAGACGCCGTAGTGGAGGGCTCCGGAAATTTAGACCACCTGGGGTTCTTTAACGTGCACCCAAATCTGAGCACACGGGCCTACAACATTTCCGCCTCCATCGGAAATGCAGCCGCCGCAGCCGGGATCCGAACCCGCGCCCTACGGGTCAGTAGCCGAGTACCTTAGCCACTAGACCACCGCGGCGGGGCAAGACGAGGTCGAGGACACAAAACTCTGCTGAAGGTCTTGCCGCCCGGTTCTTAGCTGATCCCCCTTTGTGGGTGTGTGCTAGAATAACGAGGATCATCATCATGATCATCGTCGTCGTCATCATCATCATCATGACCATCATCATCAAAATCATCATCAGATGTCATTCCTTCGTACAGTGAACTAGGTGTCAGCTCTCGTATCCGCGCAGCCGACTACTTGTCTGTAAGATAATCACGAACTATACCCGGACCTCGAGTCACGGCCAGTCTCATTATCGTATTCTTCTTCTTATCCCCGATTTTTCTTCTAGCAACGTTTCTGTCCATGAACGCTCTCTTCATCGCGAGTGTGAGCTTCGAAACAAAGGTAGCGAGCAGAACGAGTGCGGATTTGCGGGCTAATTTCCTTTCTTTTCTAACAAGGCCTTTGTGGAGGGGAAAGTGGGGAAGCGACTCTTAAATGAAAAGAAGAGAAAAGTGAGACCCGTAACTGTCTTTCAGGGGGAAGACACCTCAACAGTAGCTCACGAGGGGTGCGGGTCAGTAGAGATTAAAAGGATAGGATAAAATGGTATAGAGATAGAGAGAGGGGGAAGGAGAGAGCATTGCGAGAGGAGTGAGATCGGAAGTAAGGAGAAAATAGGAAAGATGGACACGGTCGCAGGAGTCCGAGGACGGGGCACCACTCGGCGAGAGCTTTTGTCGGCGTCAGCAAATGGCGTATGGTGAGCCCAGTCGGCCATGGCTGCGCTGTAGTCGGAGATCGCGGGGGCACAACCGGTCAGCACGAAATCCAGAGAGCGAGTGCCTTTGTGGACGCCCAACCAATTACATAGTCGTTCTCGCCTCTCCTGTCGAGCCCCAATCTTGTTCGAAGTTTTGAAACAAAGGCATCCCTGTCGGGCTGCTTACATTGAAGTACAAATTCTACAGCCTGGCTTCTTCAAAATTGCTAGCTCCACCACGCTCCGAATTGGTTAACAGATTATTATTGTATTTAGGGTTCTTGTTCACCTATTAGCTGTGGCGCATACTGTGGAAGATCGGACAGAATTTGAGCGGTCTTATAAACTGTCATAAAATTTTAAGGTAAAGGTGTTCATAGAATGAAAATATTGCAAATTGTGTATGAAATTTTGATGATCACACACATCTACAAGACATAATTTTATTTTTAGGAATAGATATTACCAACACCAACACGCTGTTAAAAAAACAAATAAAATAAAATTTGAGCATGAGTCGACACAGAGAGATAATAATGTGACGACGCGAGATTGACGAGCACACAATGCGCCTCAAACAAATACGATTTATCGATCGCAGGAAACAGACTGTCTTCGTCTTTTGCCCTCGCCCAAAGACACTCGCGCCCTTTGGTTGTTTTGACCACTGGCACATACGCGCGTCAATAGTATAGAGTGTTCGTTACTCGTTTTACTGCACTCAGATAATTCAGCACAGTCAAAGATAAACTATCGCACTGGTGAACCCAGAAATAGAGGCTTCAAGGCACAAAATAGATAAGACAGATAAACAGATAATAATAATAATAATAATAATATAATAATAATAATAATAATAATAATAATAATAATAATAATAATAATAATAATAATAATAATAATAATAATAAGAGAACCTCAATACATTTACTATATCACCTTTGCGTAGAATCGGGTGGTTCAACAGTGTCGCCTAGAAACACCAAAATCCAGTATATAATGGAAAGCCTTAAGGTACGCTAAAAATGGCATGATTGCGTAAACGTCGCTAGATGACAAGTTGATGATGATGATGCTTCTTGGAACATTGGCACGTAACCATTTTGGGCGATCGGCCATGAGTCGGGTGGATGATATCTACTGGAGTTTACGATGAATATTTAGTAAGAACTAATAATTTTGAGGAGATTTTTTATGTAACGGTAATTATGAATGACTGTTATTTTAGTTGCACTATTTTGTGTAACCTCCAAGAGACTGAAGATCTTTTGACTAGGAAGGCTGAATAAACAATATTTAGTAGTTGATACACCTACCAAGTTTATTCGAATCGCATATAAACTTTTCGACAGCTTTGAAAATATTCCTGTCCGAGTACCCCAGCGCAAAGGCCACAAATGATAACAGAATGACCGTCGTAACCGGTAGACCACATTGCCGCAATATAATTTTGATGCTACGTTTTCTGTGCATGAAAAAAAAAAACGCCGGCAACTCAACAAGAAGTGTTCGTTCGTATCGAGTTCGTTGCAATAGGAGAAAATAGGGGGGATTGTCTACCCCACTCTGTGCATGTAAAAATTGAGATTTGGAATTATACAACGCCCATACTGGTTATTACAACTTCCGCCTGTCTTGCTGCACACCGTTTCCTGCTCCAAGGTAACTAACTGTTGGTGCAGTAAGTCTGGTAATGAATCGAAATTTCGAGTAAGCACAGATAATGCATACTTTCTGAACCTTGCCGCAGCAACAAACACCGTAAAAGAAAGGAGAGAGAGAGAGAGAAGTGGACCTGCTAGGGAAGCTTTCGCCAGAGCGGCCATTACAGAATAAGTTCTCGTCCTTCATCGCATCCTTTGCCTTTACTGCATGCAGCCGCTAAACTTCAAGAGCATAGAGTTTCATACAATGATTATGGTATTATTGTATCAAACTTTACGCTCAAGAGTAACAACAACTTGATGAGGGCTAGTTGGTTCATACTAGAACAAAGGGAATAACAGCGCGAAATAAGGAACAAAGACGACGAAGTCACACTCCTTTTTTATCTTTCATGTCTGTTTGCGTGAATACGACTGCTACTCATTGGATAAATATCGAGATTTCGCACATCTAAGATGCCGCTGGAATAGACAGTGGTGTGCAACACGGCACTTGGAAGTTACTTTTACAAGATTGCGTTGCAGAATTCCTCAACTTAATTATTATTTGCATAAAGTTGGTCTAAAGGCGTCACCTTTATGTCAGACTTGCGAAAAAATGGAAACGATAGATCACTTCTTTTTGTTCTGTCGCCGGTATTGTCATCAGCGGAAAAGATACCTGGTAGCTCCACTTGAAAAATTGGGATTAGAATTAAATGTGGCAGTAATTTTGTCGTTTAGCAGCATTAAATTCGGTTATAGCCACAGGGACGTCTGCTCTGCGGTATTTGAATACATAATTGAAACAAAGCAATTGCCATGTTAATCTGCCTATATATATATATATATATATATATATATATATATATATATATATATATATATATATATATATATATATATATATATATATATACATCATTTTAGACCCACCATTACCTCTGTCTCAAATCGCATCTGATGGCCTGCATCGTTCCCTGCTCAGATATACTCCTTTTTCGATTTTCGGCTTTTCTTTCTATATTTTTTTTCAGCCCAAAATTACGTTTTCTTTGAAAAACCATTAGCCTTTTAGTTAAGATCCTGCCGCCCGGTTCTTGGCCGATCCCCTTTTGTGGGTGTGCGCCAGAGTGTCAAGGATCATCATCATCATCATCATCATCATGTCTGGCTTTTCGAATCCTTTTGCCTTTTTCACTTTTTTCATTTATGTGCGTTACATGTCGTTCCCCTCGGACTTTTATTTTTCACTCTTTTTAGGTAGCATTGTACTTTAATATTCTTTATAAGCGCACAGAGTGGCAAACCCCCTTGCAGATATGTGCCAAGATCTGATAGGTGACAAAACGAAAGAAAAAATAACGCCACTGCGTCCGAGTCTCACTGCTAGAAGCAAGGCGTTGCCGGCCCGCTATCCGTCGCCCGTAGCGAGGAGCCGAGAAGCCAACGCAGTCAGCGCTTGTCGCGTGGTGTTTTTTTTTCTTCGTCGTCCTTGTTCGTTATTGTTCGCTGTTATACTTCATTTGCTCTAAACATCAAGTTGCACCGATTGGACTATCCTGAACGCGCAGACCGAGCGCGAGATCACGCGAACCTAGGACACCGAGAACGACGAAAAAGACGACAGGCTTTATAAGCGAGCCTCGACATCGCGACGTTCCATTCCACGTCATGACGAGCCAACGTTCGAACCCGCGTGCCGGGGCATGCTCCTCACATCATCGGCCTTCTTCGTACTCTGGTTCCTTCAGGCGAAGGCTTGACGACCAGGCAGCCTCCTCGGGGCCTCCAGGACTTGGACCTGCTCTTAGGAACACTTCGCGCGAGGTCATCATCGCCAAGGCGGAGCGCGAAGACTGTCCTTTTTATGAGATCCCTCCGAGGGACCACCTCAACCCGATGGAAGTCTCCGTTAACGACGACCACACCAACTTCGCGAAGCACAGCGCGCTCTCGGAAGACCTGGAACACATGCTCGGAGATGGCCACTACGAACTCGAAGCCCTTTTCAGCGCGACGTGCGCCCGTTTCGTCATGCTGTGCCACAACCACCTGCACAATGTGGCCGCCCCGCACGTCGACCACAGGTGTCGACCACCGACTGAGTACTCCGACCCGACTCTGGCCCATTGGCGCTCAGTAAGCGAACTCGAGAACGACCCGGGACAACCTCGGTGCTGCGAGGGTTTCTTCGTGCCACCGCTCTCCGTCCTGACGGCCAACCGGCACACGCTGCCCCGTGACTCTGTCGTCTACGACGCCTCCTGCTACAGCCGCACCGTCATCAGCGACTGGAACCTGGCCTCCGAACGCGGATGGCTACGGCCGGCCTCGTTCACTGTCCACATGTGGGGGGCGGCGCTCGAATCCTTGGTCACCATTCATGTCACTGACAAGGTGGGTCGACTACAGGTCACCCTGATCACGACGTTCGGTCTTATAGGCTGTCGCATGGGTGTCTGCTTCACTGACACGTTTCTGAAGTCCGCGGCACTCCGCTTCGGCGTTGCTGCCTTCGTCTGCGGCTTGCAGCTGACCACGTACCTGGTCCTGTCCGAGGTGACAGCTAGGACCCGGCGCACTCTATACTGCGTCGCGGCGACGGGCCTCTGTCTGACACTCAGTCCAGTCATTGTGTACGCCCTGACCGAGCTGAGTCGTTCCTGGGTTGCGACGCAGGCGATCGTCAAGCTGCCCACGACCCTGTTAGGCCTCGTCGTCGTCTACGTGGCCAAGGAGTCAGCGTGGTGTCTGCTCGCGATGGTGGACGTGTCGCGGGCCGTTAACGCCACGTTCCTGACGGCGAGGCTTAGACGCGACAGCTGCCTGCACGACGCGCTCGCAGACTGGCATTTGCACACATCACAGGCTCGGCCGAAAGCCCTCCACAAGGTCAGGCACATGCGGATGGCCCAGGATAGCAGCTGCTGCCGGACACTTCAGTCGCGTCTTCTACGTCTTGTCGTCACCGTCTTCTACTGGTGCTTGCTCAGCGCGCAGCTCTCGTACTACAGCCATGTCATGATGCGCGCCCGCTTCAGCGGTGGTAGTGCGGAAGTTTTCTGGCTCAAATCAGCCACGGACATGCTCAAGATCCCTAGTTCCGTGGCCAGCTAGCTCTCCGTGTGGCGCCTGTGTCGGCGGTTTGCCCTTTGGCTTCTGCTTTGCCTGCCGAGCCTCATGGCCCGAATGGCCGCCGTAATGCGGGTGGTGCGTGGATACCATGACAACGCCGCCATCTTCCTGTACGGCCTGACGGGAGTCCTGGTCAACCAGTTCATCATGCTCCTGTTCCCGTACAGCGTCGAAGTCTTCCCCACCGACACCAGGGGAGCGGCAGTGTCTGGGGTTGACTTCTGCGGTCGGCTGGGCGCGCCATCAAAGCCGGTACTGAGGCGTCTCTTCCGCTTTGCAGGTTTAGGAGGAGGCACTGTGGCAGATGTAGCACTGCTAAGCCTAATGGTGGATTTCGCTAGTTTCGGCGCGCTGTTGCTGCCTGCCACCATGTCGCTTGGAACGCTTAAGGAAGACCCTTGCACCGCCAAGCGTTCGATGCGCCCACCACCTGCTCCTGCTGAGACTCGAACAGTCGGTGCGCGCTGAGGCGTTGAGATTGCAGCAACCGTGCACGGAGCTGCGAAGTCTACCGAGACTTGGCCATGGCTTCTTCTGCAATGCTGCGATTGGACAAGCGGGCGTGCTGTGGACAGGACCTGTCGCCGACTCGCAGCTAGAGTCGACATCAGCCCCTTGAAGAGGACATTATCGTAGTTTATTTGTTCACCTAAAGGATCCGGGGACATTTATTAGGAACTCTTGCTGCGCACGAATATTGCAACGATATTAGAACTGATTTGGTATTTATGACGGAAGAATTAAACTGTGTATAAGCGACATGGTATTTTCATTTCAACGACGTTATCGTGATAATACTTCATTGACGCGATAACAAACTCATTCTCAAATTAAATCCCATTTGTGGGTAAATAATCGCAAACGTAAAACATCGTGCGAAAAACTCGACACACGTGTGCTTATCTTCGCACGAAATAACTGCGCGACTCGCAGAAGGCCTAGCAGTACGGGACCCTCGGCATGGGCGCGACCTATATCTTTCTGCGCAATGAGGCTTCCACGCATATCGGTACAAGTCCATTTTAGATAAGCGCAACTGAAATTTTCCTATACGTGGACAATTATCGAATAACATGTATATTAAGAGCAGAGTAGAGAGAAGCATCTGGTGAATATTCTGCTTCGCTCCCATAGCACGTGCACCAATTTCTTCGGCATGTAGACGGTGAGGAAAAATAATTACATGGCGAAAAAGGATTGCGAGAAGGCTCCACCATCGAGGCACACTGACTTAATTTAGCGTAGCTTTGTACGGTATCGTATGGCAATGAGTTAGGACAAGGAACAGAAGGTGAGACGAGATGTCAAGAGGGAAAAAAAGGAGAAAATGAGAGCGTTCTTTCTAAAACGTGTGTCTAGGGATACGGGGCCCCGCGAGGTCAATTTTGGATGCTCGCAAAACCCGTGCTTGAAAACAAAACAATTTTTCTCTTATTTAATTATTAAACGCGAAGCATTTCTTGGCGAACTTCGGCGAATTTGAGCGTATCTATCTATCTATCTATCTATCTATCTATCTATCTATCTATCTATCTATCTATCTATCTATCTATCTATCTATCTATCTATCTATCTATCTATCTATCTATCTATCTATCTATCTATCTATCTATCTATCTATCTATCTATCTATCTATCTATCTATCTATCTATCTATCTATCTATCTATCTTTATGGTATCGATACCAAACTTGGTATGGCATAACATGACTGTATGAAGAACATATTTGAAAAGTCATAATATGAAAATAATGACATGTATGTTGTGAATGTCATGCTTTACATTTCATGGTCCTGCAGCTCTTGAGATGGTTTCGTTCACATGGATTGTTGCAAAACTGGTGTTGTATGACATGATTGCATGGCGAACACAAGCGACATACCCTAACGTGAAAATTATGACATGCGTGCCATGTAACAACATGACTACATGGCACGCTCATGGTGCGTTCGCGGCCGTTTCGCTAGCGTCACATATACCGAATTTAGTATTACGGTACGTGAATACATGACAAAGGGATGTGACTGGTGCAAAAATGATAAACATGAGATGCGTGTCGTGTAACAACATGACTACATGACACTCTCATGATGCGCTGGCAGCCGTTTCGCTAGCACCACACGTATCAAACTCGGTATTACGCGACGCGAACGGACATCCAAACATGATAATCACGACATGCGTGTCTTTTAACAACATGACTAAATACCAGACTCATGATGCACTCACGGCTGTTTCGCTAGCTTCACATATGCCAAATTTGGTATTACGTGACGCCGATGAATGACGAAGGTATGCGACGGGTGCAAACATAATAATCATGAGACGCGTCTCATGTGAAAACATGACTACATGCCACAGTCAAGGCGCCAATACATTTCGATGTGACGTGATGCGCGTGCTCGCCGGCGTTTATTTCGTTGCGTCACGCTGGCGTTGCCACGCCAGGCGCTGGTCTTGCCAAATACTCCCATGCGCGCGCCGCGCTGCTTT
The DNA here is from genome assembly GCA_013436015.1 of Rhipicephalus annulatus. Lineage (NCBI taxonomy): Eukaryota > Metazoa > Arthropoda > Arachnida > Ixodida > Ixodidae > Rhipicephalus > Rhipicephalus annulatus. Next base: position 857,507 of record WOVY01009649.1, on the reverse strand, counting down.
GCCTGACGTATGCACGTTCGAGCGCGTCCAGCGTCCCTCCATCACGAAAAGAGGAAGATGCAGTGTCGTCTGGGTAACGCATCGGCGAGAAATGCAGCATAGCGCATTTCGCGCCGGTTGCCGTCGGGTCGCGCCGACGAACGCTGGTCGCGCCTGGCGTCAGACTAGAAAGTACTCGCGTTTTACTAACGTAGCGTAGCTGTGCCCAACGTGCGCGCTTCAACGCTACATTAGTGTATATTGGGCCGTTCATGATTCACTCGTGGCCGTTTTGCTAGCTCGACATATACTAAATTTGGCATCACAATACGTGAATTGATGACGAAGGTAAACGAGACATCCAAACATGATAATCGTGACACGGAAGTCGTGTACGGCATCATTTACATCTCGTAACGTTGTGCTGATTTTAAAGTGCCATATCAACATTTCTCATTCATGCTTCGCATATCATCAATTCCCACGGTACGTGGGATCTGCCAATTTTGTTATAGCGTCTCATTATTTATTTCAAGTTTTATTAATCTCTTCAAGCAACAAATACACAAACTACGCATGTTGTGTTAAATAATTTTTGCCATGTCACGTGGTATATTGCTGGCAACGTGAGAGCAGAGTCGTCTACGTAGAGGACCTACGTCATTGCATTGCCGTGTACGCAGGGCCATTCATACGCCCACGTCATGGCCTCATTCTCTAGGCGTGCGCCGGTGGAGGGGAGGGGGAGAAGTGGTCATCTTGAAATTTGACCCGTTTCCGCGGCGCGTAGCGTTGCAAATTTTGGCAGTCGTGATCATGAACGCCTCGTCTACGCATTGAAGCTCGAAATAGTCAGACCTCGTGAGTGGCCCTTTAAGGCGAAGATTAAGGATCTTCCAATTCTTTACGCCAAGAACGATGGCTGAAGGGGCCGACTGGCTGCTCGAGCTACCATTTCTCGCCAGTACGACTCAGACAAGTTTTATTCAGATCATACACCACGTTACTTTTACACTGTTACTTCGAGGGAAAAAAAAACAGGGCAAATTTAGTTCTTGTTCTCTTCCAGAACTAAACTTCGGTATTACACCCACCAGAGAAGGATTGGCCACCCTGGTGCAGTATCTGGCCACCCCCTCCCGTAGGCATTCGTCAATTAACTCACGGCCCTCAGTCCCCACCAGCTGCGGAGCAACTGACCACGGCGGCGGTCAGATCTGCAAAGCAGCAGAGGGTGCTAGGAATCTCTGGATACGGACAGGCCACCATTGGAACTTGAACTTAGCAACATTTAACGTTAGAACATTATCTAGTGAGGGAAGTCTAGCTGTATTATTCGAGGAGCTAGAAGGCATTAAATGGGATATAATAGAGCTGAGTGAGGTTAGGAGGACAGATGAGGCCTATACTGTGCTACAGAATGGGCACGTCATTTGCTATCGGGGCTTGGCAGACAGAAGAGAACTGGGAGTAGGGTTCCTAATTCACTGAAACATAGCTGGCAACATAGAGGATTACTATAGCATTAATGAAAGGGTGGTAGGCATTGTAATTAAACTGAATAAAAGATACAAAATGAAGGTAGTACAGGCTTACGCGCCTACATCCAGCCATTATGACGCTTCAGTTGAAAGCTTCTATGAAGACGTGGAATCGGCAATGAGTAAGGTGAAAACACAGTATACTATAGTAATGGGCGACTTTAATGCAAAGGTAGGGAAGAAGCAGGCTGGAGACCAGGCAGTAGGAGATTATGGCATCGGCACTAGAAACGCCAGAGGAGAGCTACTAGTAGAATTCGCAGAACGCAATAATCTGCGTATTTTGAATACCTTCTACCGAAAACGAGAAAACCGCAAGTGGACATGGAGGAGCCCTAATGGCGTAAATAAGAACGAAATAGAATTTATAATGACTGCACACCGAGGAGTCGTGCAGGATGTGGAAGTGGTTGGCAAGGTAAGATGCAGTGACCATAGAATGGTACGGGCTCGAATCCGCCTAGACTTGAAGAAGGAACGACATAAACTGATACGCATGAAGCCAATCAATGAGCTAGCACTGAGAGGGAAAGTACAGGAATTCAGAGTGTCACTGCAGAACAGGTACTCTGCTCTTAGCGAGGAAACCAACCTTAGCGTAGATACAATGAATGATAATCTGACGAGTATCATCACGGAGTGTGCAGTGGAAGTTGGATGCAGGGTAGCTAGACAGGACACCGGTAATCTTTCCCAGGAAACGAAGAACCTAATTAAGAAGCGTCAAATCATGAAAATGTCAAGTACAACAGACAAAATAGAACTGGCAGAGCTTTCGAAGCTGATTAATAGACGTGAAGTATGCGATGTAAGAAGGTATAACATGGAGAGAATTGAGCACGCTCTGAAAAACGGAGGAAGCGTCAAAGCAGTGAAGAGGAAACTTGGGATAGGCAAAAAGCGGATGTATGCACTAAGGGACAAAGAAGGCAAATTAACTACCAATATGGATAGGATAGTTAAAATAGCGGAGGAGTTTTACAGAGATCTGTACAGTAGCCGAGACAACCACGACCTTAATACTATAAGAACTAGCAGTAACCCAGACGACACCCCACCGGTAATGATAGAAGAAGTCAGAAAAGCTTTGGAGAGCATGCACAGAGGCAAAGCTGCTGGTGAGGATCAAGTAACATCAGATCTGCTGAAAGATGGAGGACAGATTGTGTTAGAAAAACTAGCCACTCTATTTACGAGGTGTCTCCTGACGGGAAAAGTACCAGAGTCTTGGAAGAACGCTAACATCATCTTAATACATAAGAAAGGAGATGACAAGGACTTGAAGAATTACAGGCCGATCAGCTTGCTCTCTGTAGTATACAAGCTATTTACAAAGGTAATTGCTAGCAGAGTAAAGAAAACATTAGAATTCAATCAACCAAAGGAACAAGCAGGATTTAGAACAGGCTACTCAACAATTGACCACATTCATACTATCAATCAGGTAATAGAGAAATGCTCAGAGTATAACCAACCACTATACATAGCCTTCATAGATTACGAGAAGGCGTTTGATTCAGTAGAAATATCAGCCGTCATGCAGACACTGCGGAATCAGGGCGTAGATGAAATATATATAAACATTCTGGAAGAAATCTACAGGGAATCAACTGCTACCATAGTGCTTCATAAAAAAAGCAACAGAATACCAATAAAGAAGGGTGTACGGCAGGGGGACACAATCTCTCCAATGCTATTCACTGCGTGCTTACAGGACGTTTTCAGAAGCCTAGAATGGGAACAGTTAGGGATAAGAGTTAATGGAGAGTACCTCAGTAACCTGCGCTTCGCCGATGACATTGCATTGCTGAGTAACTCAGGGGACGAGTTGCAACTCATGATTACGGACTTAGACAAGGAGAGCAGAAAGGTGGGTCTTAAAATTCATCTGCAGAAAACGAAAGTAATGTACAACAACCTCGGAAAGGAGCAGCGCTTTGCGATAGGTAATAGTGCACTTGAAGTTGTAAAAGAATATGTCTACTTAGGGCAGGTAATAACCGCAGAGCCTAACCACGAGATTGAAGTAACCAGAAGAATAAGAATGGGGTGGAGCACATTCGGCAGGCACTCTCAAATTATGACAAGTAGATTGCCACTGTCCCTCAAGAGGAAGGTATATAACAGCTGTATCTTGCCGGTACTTAGCTACGGAGCAGAAACCTGGAGACTCACAAAGAGGGTTCAACTTAAATTGAGGACGACGCAGCGAGCAATGGAAAGAAAAATGGTAGGTGTAACCTTAAGAGACAAGAAGAGAGCAGAGTGGATTAGGGGACAAACGGGAGTTAAGGATATCATAGCTGCAATAAAGAAGAGGAAATGGACATGGGCCGGGCATGTAGCACGTAGACAGGATAACCGCTGGTCATTAAGGGTCACCAACTGGATTCCCAGAGAAGGGAAGCGGGGTAGGGGGAGACAGAAGGTTAGGTGGGTAGATGAGATTAAGAAGTTTGCGGGTATAAATTGGCAACAGCAAGCACAGGACCGGGTTAACTGGCGGAACATGGGAGAGGCCTTTGTCCTGCAGTGGACGTAGACAGGCTGATGATGATGATGATTACACCCTCACACGCCTAACGCTTTGTAAGGAAGACGAGGTCAAGGACACGAAACTCTGCTGGAGATCATGCCGCCCGGTTCTTGGCCAATCCTCCTTTGTGGGTGTGCGCGAGAATAACAAGGATCATCATCATCATCATCATCAAAATATGTTCATTTGTACAGTGAACTAAGGCTCAGCTCTCGTTTCCGCGCAGCCGACTACTTGTCTAGAAGATAATCACGAACTATACCCGGACCTCGTGTCACGGCCAGTCTCATTACCGTATTCTTCTTCTTATCCCCGATTTTTCTTCTAGCAACGTTTCTGTCAATGGACGCTTCCTTCATCGCGAGTGTGAGCTTCGATACAAATGTCAGCGAGCAGAACGAGTGCGGATTCGCGGGCTAATTTCCTTTCTTTTCTAACAAGGCTTTTGTGGAGGGAAGGGGGGGAGTGGCTCTTAAATGAAAAGAAGAGAAAAGTGAGCCCCGTAATTGTCTTTCAGGGGGAGGACACCTCAACAGAACCTCACGGGGGTGGGGTAAGGAGGGTTTAAGAGAATAGGATAAAAAGGTATAGAGATAGAGAGAGGGGGAAAGAGAGAGCATTGCGCAGGTGAGTGACATAGGAAGTAAGGAGAACATAGGAAAAATGGACACGGTCGCAAGAGTCTGAGGACGGGGCACCACTCGGCGAGAGTTCTTGTCGGCGTCAGGAGACGGCGTAGGGCGTGCCCAGTCGGCCAGGGCTGCGCTGTAGTCGGAGATCGCGGGTGCACAACCGGTCGGCACGAAATCCAGAGAGCGAGTGCTTTTGTGGACGCCCAACCAATTAGATGGTCGTTCTCGCCTCTTCTGTCGAGCCCCACTCTTGTTCGAAGTTTTGAAACAAAGGCATCCCTGTCGGGCTGCTTACATTGAAGTACAAGTTCTACAGCCTGGCTTCTTAAAAATTGCTAGCTCCACCACGGTCCCAATTGGTTAACAGATTACTATTGTATTTAGGGTTCTTGTTCACCTATTAGCTGCAGCGCGTACCGCGGAAGATCGGACAGAAATTGAGCGGTCTTATAAACTGTCATAAAATTTCAAAGTAAAGGTGGTCATAGAATGAAAATATTGCAAATTGTGTATGAAATCTCGATGATCACACACATCTACAAGACATAATTCTATTTTTAGTAATAGATAATACCAAGACCAACACGCTGTTAAAAACACAAATAAAATAAAATTTGAGCATGAGTCGACACAGAGAGATAATAGTATAGAGTTTTCGTTACTCGTTTATCTTCACTCAGATAAGTCAGCGCAGTCAAAGAAAAACTATCGCACTGGTGAACCCAGAAATAGAGGCTTCAAGGCACAAAATAGTTCAGACAGATAAACAGATAAACAGATAATAATAATAATAATAATAATAATAATAATAATAATAATAATAATAATAATAATAATAATAATAATAATAATAATAATAATAATAATAATAATAATAATAATAATAATAATAATAATAATGTTAATAATAATAATAATAATAATAATCGAATGAGACATCAATACATTTGCTATATCACCATTGCGTGGATTCGGCTGGTTCCAGAGTGTCGCCTAGAACCACCAAAATCCAGTATATAACGGAAAGCCTTAAGGTACTCTAAAATGGCATGATTGCGTAAACGTCGCTAAAGGACAAGTTGATGATGAAGCTTCTTGGAATTTTGACACCTACCCACTCTGCGGGATCGGCCAGGAGTCGGGCGGATCATTTCTACTGGATTTTACGATGAATATTTAGAAAGAACAAAAAAAGTTTGAGATGATTTTCTTAATGTAACGTTAATTATGAATGAATGTCATTTCAAGTTGCACTATTTTGTGTAACCTCCCAGAGACTGATTGATTTGTGGGGTTTAACGTCCCAAAACCACCATATGATTATGAGAAACGCCGTAGTGGAGGGCTCCGGAAATTTCGACCACCTGGGGTTCTTAACGTGCGCCCAAATCTGAGCACACAGGCCTACAACACTTCCGCCTCCATCGCTAATGCAGCCGCCGCAGCCGGGAATCGAACCCGCGACCTGCGGGTCGGCAGCCGAGTACCTTAGCCACTAGACCTCCGCGGCGGGGCAACCTCCCAGAGACTGAAGATCTTTTGACTAGGAAGGCTGAATAAAGAATTTTTAGTAGTTGATGCACCTACCAAATCTATCGAGTCGCATATAAACTTTTCGACAGCTTTGAAATTATTCCTGTACAAGTGTCCCAGCACAGATGACAAAAATAATAACAGAAAGGCCCACGTAACCAGTAGACCACATTGCCGCAATATAATTTAGATACTACGTTTTCTGTGTAAGAAAAAAAAAAAACGTCAGCTGCTTAACAACAAGCGTTCGATCGTTTCGAGTTTGTTGCAATAAGAGCAAAAAGAGGAGATTGCCAAACCAGCTCTGTGCATGTAAAAATTGAGATTTGGAACTATAAAACACCCATTTTAGTAATCGCAACTTCAGCCCGTCTTGCTGCACGCCATTTCCTGCTCCAAGGGAAAAGTTGGGGCAGAAAGTCCGGTGATGAATCGAGACTTGGAGTAAGCACAGATAATGCATACTTCCTAAACCTTGTCGCAGCAACTAACACCGTAACAGGAAGAAGAGAGAGAGAACTGGACCTGCTAAGGAAGCTTTCGCCAGAGCGATCACTACAGAATAACTTCTCGTCCTTCATCGCATCCTTTGCCTTTACTGCATGCAGCCGCTAAACTTCAAGAGCATAGAGTTTCATACAATGATTATGGTATTATTGTATGAAACTTTATGCTCAAGAGTAACAACAACTTGATGAGGGCTAGTTGGTTCATATTAAAAGAAAGAGAATAACAGCGCGAAATAAGGAAAAAAGATGACGAAGACGCCCTCCTTTTTTGAATCTTTCATGTCTGGCGAGGAATGCAAGTAAATCTACCGGTAATATTATCACTTGGCGGAACTTCATTTGGTTACTGCCACAGGGATATATGCTGCACTGTGTTTGATTACATCAACGCAACTAAAAGATTACTGTGCTAGTGAACCCTAACCCTTTCAGATCTTTAGTTTATAATCCGTAGCTATGTCTGTCAAAAACAAGAGATCGTTTGACCGCTTGCTCAGCAATCATTTTTGTTTAGCGGAAGTATTTTTTCTAAATTACTTTTTCACATTGGTTTTATGTTCATTTTAGTTTCATCAAAGTATCCTGCGCCCGGTTCTTGGCCCATCCCCCTCTGTGGGTGAGCGCCATCCATCAGAGGCCATCATCAACATCATCATCATCACCGTCATCATCATCATTATGTCTGACTTTTCGAATCCTTTTTCTTTTTTCACTTTTTAATTTATGTACGTTACATCTCGTTCTCCTCGGACTTTTATTTTTCTCTCTGTTTAGGTGGTATTGTATTTTAATATTCTTTATAAGCGCACAGAGTGGCAAATCCCCTTGCGGTTATGTGCCAAGATATTGTAGGTGACAAAACAAAAGAGAAAAGAACGCCACAGCGTCCGAGTCTCACTGCTAGAAGCAAGGCGTTGCCAGCCCGCTAACCGTCGCCCGTAGCGAGGAGCCGAGCAGCCAACGCAGTCAGCGCTTGTCGCGTGGTGTTTTTTTTTCTTCGTCATCCTTGTTCGTTATTGTTCGCTGTTATACTTTATTTACTCTAAACTTCAAGTCGCACCGATTGGGCCAACCGGAACGCGCAGACCGAGCGCGAGATCACGCGAACCTAGGACACCGAGAACGACGAAAAAGACGACAGGCTTTATAAGCGAGCGTCGACATCGCGATGTTCCATTCCACGTCATGGCGAGCCAACGTTCGAACCCGCGTGCCTGGGCATGCTCCTCACATCATCGGCCTTCTTCGCACTTTGGTTCCTTCAGGCGAAGACTTGACGACCAGGCAGCCTCCTCGGGGCCTCCAGGTCTTGGAACCACTTTTAGGAACACATCGTGCGAGGTCATCATCGCCAAGGCGGAGCGCGAAGACTGTCCTTTTTATGAGATCCCTCCGAGGGACCACCTCAACCCGATGGAAGTCTCCGTTAACGACGACCACACCAACTTCGCGAAGCACAGCGCGCTCTCGGAAGACCTGGAACACAAGCTCGGAGATGGCCGCTACGAACTCGAAGCCCTTTTCAGCGTGACGTGCGCCCGTTTCGTCATGCTGTGCCACAACCACCTGCACAATGTGGCCGCCCCGCACGTCGACCACAGGTGTCGACCACCGACTGAGGACTCCGACCCGACTCTGGCCCATTGGCGCTCGGTAAGCGAACTCGAGAACGACCCGGGACAACCTCGGTGCTGCGAGGGTTTCTTCGTGCCACCGCTCTCCGTCCTGACGGCCAACCGGTACACGCTGCCCCGTGACTCTGTCGTCTACGACGCCTCCTGCTACAGCCGCACCGTCATCAGCGACTGGAACCTGGCCTCCGAACGCGGATGGCTACGGCCGGCCTCGTTCACTGGCCACATGTGGTGGGCGGCGCTCGAATCCTTGGTCACCATTCATGTCACTGACAAGGTGGGTCGACTACAGGTCACCCTGATCACGACGTTCGGTCTTGTAGGCTGTCGCATGGGTGTCTGCTTCACTGACACGTTTCTGACGTTCGCGGCACTCCGCTTCGGCGTTGCTGCCTTCGTCTGCGGCTTGCAGCTGACCACGTACCTGGTCCTGTCCGAGGTGACAGCTAGGACCCGGCGCACTCTATATTGCGTCGCGGCGACGGGCCTCTGTCTGACACTCAGTCCAGTCTTTGTGTACGCCCTGACCGAGCTGAGTCGTTCCTGGGTTGCGACGCAGGCGATCGTCAAGCTGCCCACGACCCTGTTAGGCCTCGTCGTCGTCTACGTGGCCAAGGAGTCAGCGTGGTGTCTGTTCGCGATGGTGGACGTGTCGCGGGCCGTTAACGCCACGTTCCTGACGGCGAGGCTTAGACGCGACAGCTGCCTGCACGACGCGCTCGCAGACTGGCATTTGCACACCTCACAGGCTCGGCCGAAAGCCCTCCACAAGGTCAGGCACATGCGGATGGCCCAGGATAGCAGCTGCTGCCAGACACTTCAGTCGCGTCTTCTACGTCTTGTCGTCGCCGTCTTCTACTGGTGCTTGCTCAGCGCGCAGCTCTCGTACTACAGCCATGTCATGATGCGCGCCCGCTTCAGCGGTGGTAGTGCGGAAGTTTTCTGGCTCAAATCGGCCACGGACATGCTCAAGATCCCTAGTTCCGTGGCCAGCTAGCTCTCCGTGTGGCGCCTGTGTCGGCGGTTTGCCCTTTGGCTTCTGCTTTGCCTGCCGATCCTCATGGCCCGAATGGCCGCCGTAATGCGGGTGGTGCGTGGATACCATGACAACGCCGCCATCTTCCTGTACGGCCTGACGGGAGTCCTGGTCAACCAGTTCGTCATGCTCCTGTTCCCGTACAGCGTCGACGTCTTCCCCACCGACACCAGGGGAGCGGCAGTGTCTGGGGTTGACTTCTGCGGTCGGCTGGGCGCGCCATCAAAGCCGGTACTGAGGCGTCTCTTCCGCTTTGCAGGTTTAGGAGGAGGCACTGTGGCAGATGTAGCACTGCTAAGCCTAAAGGCGGCTTTCGCTAGTTTCGGCGCGCTGTTGCTGCCTGCCACCATGTCGCTTGGAACGCTTAAGGAAGACCCTTGCGCCGCCAAGCGTTCGATGCGCCCACCACCTGCTCCTGCTGAGACTCGAACAGTCGGTGCGCACTGAGGCGTTGCGATTGCAGCAACCGTGCACCGAACTGCGAAGTCCCCCGAGACTTGGCCATGGCTTCTTCTGCAATGCTGCGATTGGACGAGCGGGCGCGCTGTGGACAGGACCTGTCGCCGACTCGCAGCTAGAGTCGACATCAGCCGCTTGAAGAGGACATTATCGTAGTTTACTTGTTCACCTGGGGGCTCCGGGGACATTTATTAGGAACTCTTGCTGCGCACGAATAATTCAAGTATATTAGAACTGATTTGGTATTTATGACGGAAGAATTAAACTGTGTATTAGCGACATGGTATTTTCATTTCAACGACGTTATCGTGATAATTCTTCATTGACGCGATAACAAACTCATTCTCAAATTAAATCCCATTTGTGGGTAAATAATCGCAAACTTAAAACATCGTGCGAACAACTCCACACGTATGCTTATCTTCGCACGAAATAACTGCGCGACTCGCAGAAGGCCTAGCAGTACGAGACCCTCGGCATGGGCGCGACCTAAACCTTTCTGCGCAATGAGGCTTCCATGCATATCGGTACACGTCCATTTTAGATAAGCGCGACTAATGTTTTCATATAGGTGGACAATTATCGAATAACATGCATATTAAGAGCAGAATAGAGAGAAGCATCTGGTGAATATTCTGCTTCGCTCCCATAGCACGTGCGCCGATTTGTTCGGCATGTAGACGGTGAGGAAAAATGAGTTGGTTTAAAAAGATTGCTAGAAGGCTCCACCATCGAGGCACACTGACTGAATTTAGCGTAGCATTGTACAGTATCGTATAGCAAGGAGTTGGGACAAGGAACAGAAGGCGACACGAGATGTCAAGAGGAAAAAAAAGGAAGGGAGCAAATGATAGCATTATTTCCAAAACTGGGGTGTGGGGCTGCTACGGGGCCCCGCGAGGTCAATTTTGGATGTTCGCAAAAGCCGTGCTTGAGAAACTAAATAAATTATTTTTAAGTTTTTTATTTAATAAATGTGAAGAACTTCGGCGAGTTTGAGCGTATCTATCTATCTATCTATCTATCTATCTATCTATCTATCTATCTATCTATCTATCTATCTATCTATCTATCTATCTATCTATCTATCTATCTATCTATCTATCTATCTATCTATCTATCTATCTATCTATCTATCTATCTATCTATCTATCTATCTATCTATCTATCTATCTATCTATCTATCTATCTATCTATCTATCCGCCTACGACGTTTAGCTCTGCTAGCCGTTTCCATTATGGTATCACTACCAAACTCGGTATGACATAACACGACTGTATCAAGAACATATTTTACAAGTCATAATATGAAAATATTCACATGTATGCCGTGAGTGTCATGCTTTACATTTCCCGGACCTGCAGCTCTTGCGGTGGTTTCGTTCACATGGCATAATGCAAAACTGGTGTGGTATGACATGGTTGCATGGCGAACACAAGCCACAGACCCTAACATGGAAATTATAACATGCGTGTCATGTAACAACATGACTACATGGCATGCTCATGATGCGCTCGTGGCCGTTTCGCTAGCGTCACATATACCAAATTTGGTATTACAGTACGCGAATGGATGACAAAGGTATGTGACTGGTGCAAACGTGATAGTCATGAGATGCGCGTCATGTAACAACATGACTATATGACACGCTCATGATGCGCTGGTAGCCATTTCGCTAGCTTCCCAAGTACCAAACTCGCTATTACGCAACGCGAACGGACGACATGGTAAATGACACATCCAAACATGATAATCACGACATGCGTGTCATGTAAATACATGACTACATACCAGTCTCATGATGCGCTCGCGGCCGTTTCGCTAGCTTCGCATATGCCAAATTTGGTATTACGGGACGCTGATGAACATCGAAGATATGTGACGGGTGCAAACATAATAATCATGAAATGCGTGTCATGTGACAACATGACTACATGCCACAGGCAAGGCGCCAATACACTTCGACATGAAGTGGTGCGCGTGCTCGCCGGCGTTCATTTCATTGCGTCACGCTGGCGTTGCCACGCTAGGCGCCGGTCCTGTCATATATACTCGCATGCGCGCGCCGCGCTGCGTTGCCTGACGTATGCGCGTTGCAGCGCGTCCGGCGTCCCTCCATCACGAAAAGAGGAAGACACAGTGTTGTCTGGGTAACGCATCGGCGGGAAATGCAGCATGCCGTATTTCTCGCCGGTTGCCGTCGGGTCGCGCTGGCGGACGCGGGTCGCGCCTGGCGTCAGACTATAAAGTACTCTCGTTTTACTAACATAGCGTAGCTGTGCCCAGCGTGCGCGCGCTTCGACGCTACAGTGGAGTATATTGGGCCCTTCATAATGCACTCGCGGCCGTTTGGCTAGCTCAACACATACTAAATTTGGTATCACGTGACGTGAATAGATGACGAAGTTAAAGACACATGCTAACATAATAATCACGACACGGAAGTTGTGTACGGCATCATTTAGATTCACCTCGTAACGTTGTGCTGATTTCAAAGTGACATATCAACATTTCTTTCTCTTTCATGCTTCGCATATTATCAATTCTCACGGCACGTGGGATCTGCCAATTTTGTTATTGCGTCTCATTATTTATTTTAAGTTTTATTAATCTCTTCAAGCAAAAAAAAACATAAACTACGCATGTTGTGTTAAATAATTTTTGCCATGTCACGTGGTATACTGCTGGCAACGTGAGAGAAGAGTCGTCTACGTAGAGGACCAACGTCATTGCATTGCCGTGTACGTAGGGCCATTCATACACCCACGTCATGGCCTCATTCTCTAGGCGTGCGCCGGCAGAGGGGAGGGGGAGCAGTGGTCATCTTGAAATATGACCCGTTTCCGCGGCGCGTAGCGTTGGAAACTTCGGCAGACGTGGTCATGAACGCCTCGTCTACGCATTCAAGCTCGAAATAGTCAGACCTCGTGAGTGGCCCTTTAAGGCGAAGATTAAGGATCTTCCTATTCTTTTACGCCAAGAACGGTGGCTGAAGGGGACGGCTGGCTGCTCAAGCTACCATTTCTCGCAAGTGCTGCTCATACAAGTTTTATTCAGATCATACACCACGTTACTTTTACACTGTAACTTCAAGGAAAAAAAAACAGTGCAAATTTAGTTCTTGTTCTCTTCCAGAAATAAAATTCGGTATTACACCCTCACACACCTTACGCGTTGTAAGGAAGACGAGGTCGAGGACACGAAACTCTGCTGGAGATCCTGCCGCCCGGTTCTTGGCCGATCCTCCTTTGTGGGTGTGCGTGAGAATAACAAGGATCATCATCATCATCATCATCATCATCATCAATGTCATCATCATCAAAAGATATTCATTTGTACAGTGAACTAAGTGTCAGCTCTCGTATCCGCGCAGCCGACTACTTGTCTGTAAGATAATCACGAACAATACCCGGACCTCGAGTCACGGTCAGTCTCATTATCGTATTTTTCTTCTTATTGCCGATTTTTCTTCTAGCAATGTTTCTGTCCATGGACATTGCAAGTGTGACCTTCGAAACAAAAGTCAGCGAGCAGAACGAGTGCGGATTTGCGGGATAATTTCCTTTCTTTTCTAACAAGGCCTTTGTGGAGGGGGAAGGGTGGTTCCTTGGGAAGTGACTCTTAATTGAAAAAAAGTGAAAAGTGAGCCCCGTAACTGTCTCTCAGGGGGAAGACACCTCAACAGTAGCTCATGAGGGGTGCGGGTAAGTAGAGATTAAAAAGATAGGATAAAAAGGTATAGAGATATAGAAAGCGGGAAAGAGAGAGCATTGCGCAGGAGAGTGAAACGGAAGTAAGGAGAAAATAGGAAAGATAGACACGGTTGCAGAAGTCCGAGGACGGGGCACCACTCGACAGAGCTCTTGTCGGCGTCAGCAAATGGCGTATGGCGAGCCCAGTCGGCCAGGGCTGCGCTGTAGTCGGAGATCGCGGGGGCACAACCGGTCAGCACGAAATCCAGAGAGCGAGTGCCTTTGTGGACGCCCAACGAATTAGATGGTCGCTCTCGACTCTTCTGTCGAGCCCAACTCTTGTTTGAAGTTTGGAAACAAAAGGCATCCGTGCCGGGCTACTTACATTGAAGTACAAATTGTACAGCCTGGCTTCTTGAAAATTGCTCGCTACACCACGCTGTGCTTTGTTTAACAGATTACTATTGTACTTAAGGTTGTTGTTCACCTATTAACTGTGGCGCATATTGTGGAAGATCGACCTAAAATTCAGTGGCCTTATAAGCTATCATAAAATTTTAGAGTAAAGGAGGTCATAGAATGAAAATATAGCGAATCGAGTATGAAATTTTGATGCTCACTAATATGGACAAGACATAATGCTTTTTTTAGTGATAGGTAATACCTGAAACCAACACGCTGTTAAAAAAAATAAAGTAAAATTTGAGCATGAGTCGACACAGAAAGATAATAGTATAGAGTGTTCGTTACTCGTTTTACTCTACTCAGAAAATTCAGCACAGTCAAAGATAAACTATCGCACTGGTGAAACCAGAAATAGAGGCTTCAAGGGACAAATTAGATCAGACAAATAATAATAACAATAATAATAATAATAATAATATATTATTATTATTAATAATAATAATAATAATAAATGAAACATCAATACATTTACTATATCACCTTTGCGTGGAATCAGGTGGTTCCCCAGTGTCGCCTAGAAACACCAAAATCCAGTATTTCATGGAAAGCCTTAAGGTACGCTAAATATGGCATGAGTGCGTAAACGTCGCTACATGACAAGTTGATGATGATGATGCTCCTTGGAACATTGGCACGTACCCACTCTGCGAGATCGGCCATGAGTCGGGCGGATCATTTCTACTGGATTTTACGATGAATATTTAGTAAGAACCAAAAATGTTTGAGATGATTTTCTTAATGTAACGTTAATTATGAATGATTGTCATTTTAAGTTGCACTATTTTATGTAACCTCCCAGAGACTGATTGATTTGTGGGGTTCAACGTCCCAAAACCACCATATGATTATGAGAGACGCCGTAGTGGAGGGCTCCGGAAGTTTCGACCACCTGGGGTTCTTTAACGTGCGCCCAAATCTGAGCACACGGGCCTACAACATTTCCGCCTCCATCGGAAATGCAGCCGTCGCAGGCGGGAATCAAACCCGCGACCTGCAGGTCAGCAGCCGAGTACTTTAGCCACTAGACCACCGCGGCGGGGCAACTTCCCCGAGACTGAAGATCTTTTGACTAGGAAGGCTGAATAAAAAATTTTTAGTAGTTGATGCACCTACCAAATCTATTCGAGTCGCATATAAACTTTTCGACAGCTTTGAAATTATTACTGTACAAGTGTCCCAGCATAGATGACACAAATAATAACAGAAAGGCCGACGTAACCAGTAGACCACTTTGCCGCAATATAATTTAGATACTACGTTTTCTGTGTAAGAAAAAAAAAACGTCAGCTGCTCAACAACAAGTGCTCGATCGTTTCGAGTTCGTTGCAATAAGAGCAAAAAGGGGACATTGCCAAACCAGCTCTGTGTATGTAAAAATTGAGATTTGGAACTATAAAACATCCATTTTGGTAATCACAACTTCAGCCCGTCTTGCTGCACGCCATTTCCTGCTCCAAGGGAACTGTTGGTGCAGAAAGTGCGGTGATGAATCGAGACTTGGAGTAAGCACAGATAATGCATACTTTCTAAAACTTGTCGCAGCAACAAACACCGCAACAGGAAGAAGAGAGAGAGAACTGGACCTGCCAAGAAAGCTTTCGCCAGAGAGAACATTACAGAATAACTTCTCGTTCATAATCGCATCATTCGTCTTTAGTGCATATAGCCGCTAAACATCAAGAGCATAGAGTTTCATACAATAAATATAATATTATTGTATGAAACTCTATGCTCAAGAGTAACAACAACTTTATGAGGGCTAGTTGGTTCATATTAGAAGAAAGGGAATAACAGCGCGAAATAAGGAACAAAGACGACGAAGTCGCACTCCTTTCTTTATCTTTCATGTCTGGCTTTTCGAATCCTTTTGCCTTTTCACTTTTTCATTTATGTACGTTACGTGTCGTTCCCCTCAGAATTTTATTTTTCTCTCTTTTTAGGTAGTATTGTATTTTATATTGTTTACAAGCGCACAGAGTGGCAAATCTTTTTGCGGTTATGTGCCAAGGTGACAAAACCAAAGAGCAATGAACGCCCCTGCGTCCGAGTCTCACCGCTAGAAGCAGGGCGTTGCCGGCCCGCTAACCGTCGCCCGTAGCGAGGAGCCGAGGAGCTAACGCAGTTAGCGCTTGTCGCGTGGTGTTTGTTTTTTCTCTTCGTCGTCCTTGTTCGTTATTGTTCGCTGTTACACTTTATTTGCTCTAAACTTCAAGTTGCACCGATTGGACCAACCGGAACGCGCAGACCGAGCGCGAGATCACGCGAACCTAGGACACCGAGAACGACGAAAAAGACGACAGGCTTTATAAGCGAGCCTCGACATCGCCACGTTCCATTCCACGTCATGACGAGCCAACGTTCGAACCCGCGTGCCGGGGCATGCTCCTCACATCATCGGCCTTCTTCGCAATCTGGTTCCTTCAGGCGAAGACTTGACTACCAGGCAGCCACCTCGGAGCCTCCAGGTCTTGGACACGCTTTTAGGAACACTTCGTGCGAGGTCATCATCGCCAAGACGGAGCGCGAAGACTGTCATTTTTATGAGATCCATCCGAGGGTCCACCTCAACCCGATGGAAGTCTCCGATAACGACGACCACATCAACTTCGCGAAGCACAGCGCGCTCTCGGAAGACCTGGAACACGTGCTCGGAGATGGCCGCTACGAACTCGAAGCCCTTTTCAGCGCGACGTGCGCCCGTTTCGTCATGCAGTGCCACAACCACCTGGACAATGTGGCCGCCCCGCACGTCGACCACAGGTGCCGACCACCGACCGAGTACTCCGACCCGACTCTGGCTCATTGGCGCTCGGTAAGCGAACTCGAGAACGACCCGGGACAACCTCGGTGCTGCGAGGGTTTCGTGCCACCGTTCTCCGTCCTGACGGCCAACCGGTACACGCTGCCCCGTGACTCTGTCGTCTACGACGCCTCCTGCTACAGCCGCACTGTCATCAGCGACTGGAACCTGGCCTCCGAACGTGGATGGCTACGGCTGGCATCGTTCGCCGTCCACATGTGGGGGGCGGCGCTCGAATCCTTGGTCACCGGTCACGTCACCGACAAGGTGGGTCGACTACAGGTCACCATGATCGCGACGTTCGGTCTTCTAGGCTGTCGCATGGGTGTCTGCTTCACTGACACGTTTCTGACGTTCGCGGCGCTCCGCTTCGGCGTTGCTGCCTTCGTCTGCGGTTTGCAGCTGACCACGTACCTCGTCCTGTTTGAGGTGACAGATCGGACTAGGCGCACTCTATACTGCGTCGCGGCGACGGGCCTCTGCCTGACACTCAGTCCAGTCTTTGTGTACGCCCTGACCGAGCTGAGTCGTTCCTGGGTTGCGACGCAGGCGATCGTCAAGCTGCCCACGACCCTGTTAGGCCTCGTCGTCGTCTACGTGGCCAAGGAGTCTGCGCGGCGTCTGCTCGCGATGGTGGACGTGTCGTGGGCCGATAAACCACGTTCCTCACGGCGAGGCTTAGACGCGACAGCTGCCTGCATGACGCACTCGTGGACTGGCGTTCGCACACCTCACAGGCTCGCCGAAAACCCTCCCGAAGGTCTGGCACTTGCAGATGCCCCAGGATAGCGGCTTCTGCGGGACACTTCAGTCGTGTGTCTACGTCTTGTCGTCGCCGTCTTCTACTGGTGCTGTATCATCGCGCAGCTCTCGTACTACAGTCACGTCCTGATGCGCGCCCGCTTCGGCGGTGGCAGTGCGTACGTTTTCTGGCGCAAATCGGCCGCGGACATGCTCAAGATACCTAGTTCCGTAGCCACTTACCTCTCCGTATGGCGCCTGGGTCGGCGACCTACCCTGTGGCTTCTGCTCTGCCTTCCGAGCCTCGTGGCCGGAATGGCCGCGGTAATGCGGGTGGTGCGTGGATACCATGACAACGCCGCCATCTTCCTGTACGGCCTGACGGGAGTCCTGGTCAACCAGTTCGTCATGCTCCTGTTCCCGTACAGCGTCGAAGTCTTCCCCACCGACACCAGGGGAGCGGCCGTGTCTGGGGTTGACTTCTGCGGTCGGCTGGGCGCGCCATCAAAGCCGGTACTGAGGCATCTCTTCCGCTTTGCAGGTTTAGGAGGAGGCACTGTGGCAGATGTAGAACTGCTAAGCCTAATGGCGGATTTCGCTCGTTTCGGCGCGCTGTTGCTGCCTGCCACCATGTCGCTTGGAACGCTTAAGGAAGACCCTTGCGCCGCCAAGCGTTCGATGCGCCCACCACCTGCTCCTGCTGAGACTCGAACTGTCGGTGCGCGCTGAGGCGTTGCGATTGCAGCAACCGTGCAACGAGCTGCGAAGTCCACCGAGACTTGGCCATGGCTTCTTCTGCAGTGCTGCGATTGGACGAACGGGCGCGCTGAGGGCGGGACTTGTCGCCGACTCACAGTTAGATTCGACATCAGCCGCTTGAAGCGGACATTATCGTAGTTGATTTGTTCACCTGGGGGCTCCGGGGATGTTTATTAGGAACTATTGCTGCGCAAGAATAATGCAAGGATATTAGAATTGATTTGGTATTTACGACGGAAGAATTAAACTGTGTATTAGCGACATGGTATTTTCATTTCAACGACGTTATCGTGACAATATTTTGTTGACGCGACAACAAACTCATTCTCAAATTGAAGCCCATTTGTGGTTAACTAATCGTAAACTTGCTACATCGTGCGAAAAACTCGACACACGTGTGCTTATCTTCGCACGAAATAACTGCACGACTTAATTTTAAATAGCATTGTTAGCGCCTTCATGCTGCAAATGGCTAATCAGAGAAAGCCTAGCAGTACGAGACCTCCGGCATGGGCTCGACCTATACCTTTCTGCGCAATGAGGCTTCCATACATTTCGGTACACGTATACTTCAGATAAGTGCCACTGAAATTTTCATACGTGGACAATTATCGAATAACAAGTATATTAAGAGCAGAGTAGAGAGAAGCATCTGCTGAATCTTCTGCTTCGCTCCCATGGCACGTGCGCAGATTTGTTCGGCATTTAGATGGTGAGGAAAAAAAATTACTTGGCGAAAAAGGATTGCGAGAAGGCTCCACCATCGAGGCATCTGCTGAATATTCTGGTTCGCTCCCATAGCACGTGCGCAGATTTGTTCTGCATTTAGATGGTGAGGAAAAATAATTACTTGGCGAAAAAGGATTGCGAGAAGGCTCCACCATCGAGGCACACTGACGGAGTTTAGCGTAGCCTTGTACAGTATCGTATAGCAAGGAGTTAGGACAAGGAACAGAAGGCGAGACGAGATGTCAGAAGGAAAAAAAAAACGGGGAAAGCAAATGATAGCATTCTGTCCAAAACGGGGGTCCGGGACTCCTGAGGGGCCCCACGAGGTCAATTTTGGATGCTCGCAAAACCCGTGCCTGAAAACAAAACAAAAAAGAGAAATAATCTTCTTGGCATTTATTTATTTTTCACTCACATTGTCTCGCGACAGCAGCCCCTTCTGACGTTAAGAATGATTCTTCGCGTGAGGGATTTGCATTGCAACGTAGCCGACTTTTGTTTCTCCTCCATGAGATTGCTTTAAAATGTTTCGCTGCAGTGTTGTACGACACAGACAACGAGCGTGCTTTTTCCGGGCTTGCATATTTGATGCGTGAGCATAGCTATAGAAACAGGCTTAACGTGTCCGCAGATCACACAACTGATTGATAAGCAGTTGTAGTCGAATGAGCGTGACCCTTCAGGTTGACCCTTACTTACCAGGGAGAAATAAGAGCACCTGTTTCCTGCAAGGGGTACCTCAAACATTCATGGTCGAGCACCATTGATATGAACGATACAGAACGAGAATCAAAGAAATAGATTTAGACAAATAAAGGCAGAAGGAAGATGGAAAGAGGAAGCAGCAGAAATGGAGATAAGGAAAGAAGAAGCAAGAAAAATAGAATAAAAATAGAAAGAAAACAGGAAAGAAAAAAATAAGAAAAGAAGACCACTGCAGGGTGCGAAGTTGCTCATCAGCTCCGCTGTCTTTTTATCTTTGCGCCTTCAGTGCAAGCTAATTAAGCTAACGTTTTGTTGTTGTTATGGCTCATGGTGAATCTTGCACAGAAACCGCCTGCATATAGTTGGTCCGGATTTCTTTCTTTTTTTGTTGCGGTATCCTCGCTCGAAACTGTGGTACA
This sequence comes from Rhipicephalus annulatus, assembly GCA_013436015.1. Taxonomy (NCBI): domain Eukaryota; kingdom Metazoa; phylum Arthropoda; class Arachnida; order Ixodida; family Ixodidae; genus Rhipicephalus; species Rhipicephalus annulatus. The sequence goes on along the minus strand of WOVY01009649.1, from coordinate 837,337 downwards.
ATCAATTTGATTTTTTGTTCATTTTATTTATACGTGAGCATTTTATATCTTCTTGGCAAAACCGGCGAAGCTGTCAGCATTGCATTGATCGGTAACGTCCTCACTTAAGGTAACTTTCGAGATGAATAATCTCGTGCCCCTTAACCTTTGACGTGATGATGACATCACCTCAAAGGTTATCGTAAAGCTTTTCTTGGTACCCCACAGGACATAAAAAAAGGACATTCGCAAGTTAAGTTCCGGAGGTAACCATTGAAACGGTTATAGCCGACCGTGAAGTGTCCATGGTCACCAGAAGTCCATCATCAGTTTATGAACGGGAACGCACCACAGAATTTGGGCAAATAGCGCTGGTCACGTCTGGTCCCCTAAAATTGAAGGCAAAAGTCCCAGCGACGGTGGCATGGGGGATAGGATGAGTGCAGAGAGAGGAGCAGAGCTGAAAGAGAAATAAAGATAGAGAAAAAATAACATCTAGGGACAGAGATTTTTTACGCGAAGCACAAAAAGCAGAAGGCTGGTGTCAGAGAGATGGATGGATGGATGAATAGATGGACGGACGGATGGAGGGAATAAAAGCTTTATTGAGATCCTGAAGGATTACAACCCTGTTTTACAAAGGGAGGATAGCGGGCGCTCCCACGTGGGGACGGGGAGGCCTAGAAATAATAATAATAATAATAATAATAATAATAATAATAATAATAATAATAATAATAATAATAATAATAATAATAATAATAATAATAATAATAATAATAATAATAATAATAATAATGTGAGGGGTTTTACGTATGGTTATGAGAGGCACCGTAGTGGAGGGCTCCGGAAATCTTGACCGTCTGGCGTTCTTTGGCCTGCACTGACATTTAACCGCACCTCTACCATTTAGCCGCCAACAAAATGAGGCCACCGCTGCAGGGATTCGTACCCGCGACCTTCGGTTCAGCAGCTGAGCACCCTGGCCACTGTGATCCACCGAGGTGGATGTCAGAGCGAGGAGGACCGATGTGATGGTACGGAGGATGGAAAGAGGGAATGAGTAAAACACGCCCTAAAGAGAGACACAGAGAAAACTGAAGGCAGACAGAACAAGTTGCAGAGAAAGAGAGATAATCAAAGAAATATAAAGAAGTAGAGAACGAGATAAAGGCAGCAAGAAGAAGCGAGAAATGGCGAGATAGAAAGAAGTAAAAGACATACAATGAAGAAAAAAAAGAGAAAGAAAGAGGTACAGGGACGTGAAGGTCAGTAGGAGCGGAACGCCACCAGTCAGTGTCTGAAACTACGACGTTAAACATCGTGGACCAGCAGAAGCTCCGAGGACAATTGTTAACGATGATGCACTGTGTACCAGGAATACAGAATTGCCGGGAAGCCTCCCCCATCGTGACCTTCTTCATATCTCGGTGTGCAGTTTAAAAATGAAAAACAAACGTTAAATATCTCAATCCCTAATTTTCTCACGTCGCCGCATAAGTGCCAAAAAATACCTAAAGCGCGTGGAACGTCGCGTTTAATCTCCTTCGAAACGATAACCAGTTCATTATATTTTGTTTGTTTATCATTGAGACGATTCACTTCAGGATCAAACAGGTTTAACGGGACCATGTGAAGAGGGAGAGCGCTATCGACGTGTGCTCGTTAATCGTGGTCAAAGTGTTTATCTAAAAAAAAAGGAAACTGCTTGAACCGCGAAAGAAGTTGAGAACGGGAGGTGGTTGTGGTGATGGGGTTTACATTTTGATGAACCCTCACTCGGAAACGGTAAAAAAATAAAGCCCGCAAGGGAGACCAATTTAATTAGGCAGATGAGCTTGCAGGTATACGAAGACAGCTAAGCGAGAGAAAAAAATAAATAGGTTGGTATATGGGCCCCTAAAGTGTCATAATATTAAGGAAGAAAGAAAGGCACGATTGTCAATAAAGCGAAAACTCGCTCTTGTTGGTAAATTCTAGTCCCCCTCTTCTCAAGACAAAAAAGAAAAAGAGAAAGAAAGGAAACTGGAAAAGCCAGCGTACATTGAAAGCTGCGCCGGCATGCTTCTTTCTTGTCTGTGCCGTGCCCATGTCTATTTATTTATTTACTTTTAATCTGGGACTAGACGCCAACATGTTTTGAGCCCGCTGTCTCGTTTATTGTTGTTTTTACTGTATTTTATTGAAGCAATGGACGCGTAGGTTGCCTGAGAGGCACTCATGGATCCCGAGAACGAAACACGTGAACGAAACACTTTTTCAATCAGACGAATTCTTCCCAGCAGCCTGCTAAAAATACAAAAGAAGCTTTTACAAAAAAAACCCACTAAAATGCATTGAAATAATGAACACGGAGAATGCAAAAAAAAGTCTGTGCGGCGTCTACGATGCTAACCGATCCGTCCATGTCTAATGAACTTAAATGAGATTCACCTGTCTCCACTCTTCACTCTGAAGGCCAACCTGATTACGATGCACGCAGCGCCGTTCGAAACGTGCATCGCGAGTGGGTTTGTCGTGTCTTACGCGCGCAGTAGGCGAAGCCGGTTGTACGGAAACTTAAATAAACGCTAGACATATGGTGGAACTCATTAGAGTTCAGCTGATGAGCCGGGAGAAAATAGGACGCGGCTGTCAACGTTATTTCTCTTGCACAAAGATGCACACACGAAGATGCGGTAGTGACTATACTGTATCAGTAAGGGGGTATACCCACTGTCTGCTGCGTACTGAGAAGACAATGCATACATAGCACACACAGTACGCCACTATGCTGCGTTTCCCAGCTCTTTCTTTCATTTCTGTTGCACAACAGTGTAGACATACAGGCACAGCAGCGACCCTACTGTGTGACATAGCAGACATAGTACCACGTACTTTGTCTGCTGCGTGCACGGCAGACACAGTAGACGCAGCACACAAAAGACATATTAGACCCACTACTGCGTACGGCGTCTACTCTAAGGCTGCGTTTCCCTGCTGTATTCATTATTTCTGTCGCATAAAGTTGTAGAGACACACCAGGAAGTATCATCATCATCATCATCATCATCCTGACTACGTCCACTGCAGGACAAAGGCCTCTCCCATGTTCCGCCAGTTAACTCAGTCCTGTTCCTGCTGCTGCCAATTTAAAACCGCAAACTTCTTTATCTCATCTGCTCACCTAACCTTCTGTCTCTTCCTAACACGCTTGCCTTCTCTGGGAATCCAGTCAGTTACCCTCAATGACCAGCGGTTATCCTGTCTACGCGCTACATACCCGGCACATGTCCATTTCCTGTTCTTGATTTCAACTATGATATCCTTAACCCCAGTTTTCTCCCTAATCCACTCTGCTATCTCGTCCATTAAGGTTACACCTACCATTTTTCTTTCCATTGCTCGCTGCGTCGTTCTCAATTTAAGCTGAATTCTCTTTGTAATCCTCCAGGTTTCTGCTCCATAGCTAAGTACTGGCAAGATGTAGCTGTTATATACTTTTCTCTCGGGGGACAGTGGCAATGCACCTGTCACGAGCAGGGAGTGTACTTTGTCACTAATGAACACATTACTGCGTACTCTATCTGCTGCCCACACTGTAGACAGAGTACGCATTTATGTGTCCGCTACCGACACAGTAGACTCGCTACTGTGTCTATGTGTCCACATCATTGTGAATAATTTTGTGACTGTAACGGAGCACAGTACGCAGACACAGTACTACGGACTTTGTATCTGCGGCATACAAGATATGCACAGTAGACGCCGGGTCAGCAACGCGTACCGTGTCTCAACTGTGCATTTCACATAGAGCGCGTGCGCATAGCTTCTGCTTGCGCACACCGCGCAAAACGTAGCATTTTTACGCCCGTTCTTGTGGACACTACGTATACGCTGTAATAAGTCTCGCCAATTTCTCGATATTTCGGCAGTGAGCGGCGTGTAGTTACCACTCCGTCGCACAGATGGAAGCAGGTGCGTGCAACATGACACAGACATGTCGAGGCTTAAGAGCGGAACGCTCCCGTCTTTTACTGCAAGCTGCAGCACTAGTGCCAGATGCGAGCGATGGATACACAATAAGTGCTTCTACAAAAAAAATTTGCAGCATATCCACGGAGTGAATATTTGGAAAGTGGGGCGAAGCATTCGTCCGTCCATTCGTTCTTGCTGCCGTCCGTCCATGCGTACGTCTGTGTGACCGTCCATGTGACCATCCGCCCGTCCGTGCGTGCGTCTGTTCGCGCGTCCGTCCCTGTGTTCATCCATGCATCCGCCCCTGCGTCCGTTCATGCGTCTATCCATGCATCTGTCTGTGTGTCCGTTCGTCCATCTATTCAACACTCTAAGTACCACCTTCTCGCATCTTTTCATCATACATTCCTCATATAGAAGCACCGCCATCCAGCGGACGTTCCAAGGACTAAACGAGAGGTGGCACACGCACACTGTCTTACGGCTTGCGCTTCGGTTCTACTCCCCACCTTTAACCACCTCGAGTTCATGGTATATACTAGTTCACTGTATTCATGGCACTGCGGCCCAACGCTCACTAAACCTTTCTAAAACCAAGGAGGTTACGCCCAGCGAGCATAACATAGCAACATTTTCCTGTCAGATAGTGCTGAATGTACATGCCAATGGCTGCTAATGGAGATCGCAGCGTGCGCGTTAACTAAAAGCCGAATGCTCCTGTTTCTCATTCCTCATTTGCAGTCATTGGCATGTACATTGAGCACTATTGTTTATTTTTCAACGACGCACAGGAGAAATCTCTCACCGGGATTACCTTGGAGGTCAAAATGTTATACTTCTTACATACTACAACGGCTGCGAGGGACGAACGGGTGCCGCTATAAGGAGCTTCGCCCCTAAAAAACTTAGTTAATACAAGTCCCAGGCCTTACGGAACATAGTATTATGACATAAGGGCAATCCATCGCAGTAAACACGCCATGATGGTCTTGTAGACATGGTGGCCGACTGATTACTAGAAGGTTGCAGGTTTGAACCCCGGCCATGGCTGCCACATTTTGATGTAGATAAAATGCTAGAGACTCGTGTACTTGTAATTAGGTGCATGTTAAAGGAAGCCAGGTGGTTGAACTTAACGGAACCCTTTTCTTTGGCGTCTCTCAGCAATCGTATCGTGGTTTTGATCTGTAAAACCTCCTATTGTGTGCATATGCTTCTCACCACACCGACTGAGAAAAGAAGATTGCATGCGAAAATAATAAAGCCGGATTTTAAGTGATTCATGTTGATAAAAAGGTAACAATGTTAATGAAAAGAACTATTCATTCTATTTGATTTGAAAGGTTCTAGATTAAGATATTTTATAAATATACCCTATTGATTCTTGACCAGTACCTCTGAGTGGGCACGTGTCATAAAAAGTGACAATAATTACAATTATCCTCATGTCTGTGCGTGGATCACAGCAATATCGTTAATAGCATTGCGTGAGCCAACACACTATATCCAGTCTGTCGTTGTGAGCCCTGTCCGGCATTTGCGAAATCAATATGATTAATAAAAGCTAATGCAAAAATCTCGCTAACAAGGCTACTATATACGAGGCTATAGACTACTCCACTTCATGCGTGTATTGCCTTTCGTTCCTATGACCATCTTAGTACTTTGACAGCTCATTACACGAACAAGGAAGTAGTCTCCTAATAGCGCATTAGAAAACACTGGCGCTATAGTGTCTGTGAAAGCTGCAGCTCGCGGTGCTTCAGCCAGCGAGAAAATGATTGGTAGTTCACAAATTTGTCTTATATGTCCGTCCTTTAAGCTCCGTTTTGCCTGAATCCGCTTTGCCACAAGACGACGTCAGGCAAAGGTTCAGCAGTTACGCTTCACAACCTTGACCTTCTCTGGCCCACTAGCTCATATCGGGTCAGGAAGCCGTCCTTTCATTCAAAATGAAAACGAAGAACGGCGATAAACGAACGATACAATTCGAAGACTGCAAGTACAAAGAGTAGGCAAACTTCTGTACTACCCATCACTTCCATGGTGGCTGAACGATCGCAGCGCCAGCAGAGTCTGAGGTCTCAAAGGCACTGCAACGTCACGTTCGCCACCGAATGGTTTCGGAGGTTGGCGGGTCACAACACAAAATAAGAAGGAAAAAGAAGAATCCCTCAGAGGTGCCCATACATAGAGACCATAATCATCATCGTCGCCGTCACTGCCTTCGTGCTTGCTTAGAGAGCGCACGAGATACCCTGTGAATTTCAATAAAGTACTCTATTCAAACAGTAAAGAAAAAAAAAACACCGAAGATCGAGTTCATTGAAAGCGGACAAGGAGCGATACTGTTCGTAGTATAATAACGAAGTCTCCTTTAGCTTTCATACTAACCACCCTCCTTGAGAATACCCACAAGTGTGAGATTCCTTCCTATTCCGTTACGTAAAGGCAGGGAACTAAAAGAAGGCAGCATTATTTCGCGTAATGTAAAAGAGCGTCTCGAAATTAGCACAGCAGTGCCGGCCTCCGCGCCGTTATTGGCTTTATTGTGAGAGCGAACGAGAGATGAAATAAGTTTATACCCGCTTATTCTTAACGCAATATCGCCTCCCATAGAACTTTTTTTTTTCTCTTCCTATTGAAAGTTATGAGTGCGAGTTCGTTCCGCAATACCTTTTTCCAACAATGGTTCTTTTTGAGCGTAGCGAACCAAAACTTGAGGTTAATATCGCAATACCTAAAATATCTTACTCGCGAAACAGCAGCGAGAAACGAAAAAAAAGGCGGGGGGGGGGGATTTCTTAGACATGCGTTTTAAAAAGAAACGACGACCAGTATTACTCCACGCATTTTTCAAGTGAACGGTAGCTAACTGAAAAAAATAAACGAAGTAAATGAAGCATATACAACTGATGACGTAGAAAAGAGAGGCGCGTTGAATATATGTTCTCCGAATAGTTTCGAAACAGGGTTTCCAACTATTCGAATACTTAGTTTCGAACTATTTGACGTAAAAATGAAAAAAGAGGACTTGCATGACGACCCGCTTTCTAGGAGAGCAACAGGAACGCACTTCCAAGATGTAATCGTCCGTTGCGGCAACGGACAGAACGAACAAAAAAGGAAAAAAAGAACACACAATGTTCCTTGGACATTTGTAAATTCGAAGCTCACAGAGATAGAATCAAAGGCTATATTAAAAAAAACGAGCCCAGCAAACTACTATACTTTAGAGAGAAATGCTTGGTCTAAAATGGTGGATAGCATAGAACTCAGTGAACTGTAATACAGGCGTGGAATTCTTTTTCATGAGAGAAGACGACGGACACTGTGGATGACAATGAAACGAGGGGAGGCCGAAGAAGATCGCCCATGAAGCGAGCGGAATTCAGGAAACGTCGAAGGCGCAAAGAAATAAGATACTGGACAATGGTGTGCTGGGAAAGGGCCAATTACGGTTCATAGCGACGCTTAGCGTTTTAGGAATCGCTGCACCAAAGGTGGTGTTAACAGAAAGAGAGAAAGGAAGAAAGAAGGCAAAGCTAAGCACGCTGTAGGAGGATAGTCGGTGGGAGCTCACAAGAGAATCGGCCTTTTGCAGGTCAGACAGAAACAGAAGATGTGTTTAGAAGCGCAGGAACGCGAGATTCTAGCCGTAACTCACGTTTATGAAACGAAATATGAAAGAAGAGGTCACAATAGGACAATTTACGCATACAAAAAACACACACAAAAGGGTGAGAAATACGCACTAGATGGCGCATGAAGCGAGCGCGCATAACCACGAAGAAGACATATTTCAAAACTGTATAGGTGGTGGCGGGGTAGCGAATGTCTCCAGATCCTTCGTGCCAGCTTCTGCTAAAAAAACGGAAATAGCAGAAACACCCCGCAAATAGTTTTCTTGACCGCAACTCTACCCTCCTTTCGACGCCATGGCAAGGCCCGTAGAACTTCTTTCCAGATGGCGCTGGGTTTTCAAACCCTATTTGACTGCGTGGCTCTAACGAGCTTCTATACAGAATAAAAAGAGAGAAAAAAAAGGCTTTGCGTTGCGAAGGAAAGTGCGTCGCCACATTCTGCGCTACGTTCTTTCTCAGGAGTTGGTTCGTTCCTTTATCCGAGGGGTTTGCGTAGGTTTTCTTTCTTCCTTTCTTTTGATACTCGGATTTCTTTTCAAACCCATTCCGATTCATATCCTCTAACTTCACACTTTACTCTCCCTCTCTTCTCCGTATCTTTCTCGCGTGGGGCTGGCGCAAATGCCTGCTTATATGCGCGACAATTCCTCGCTATGCTGCTGCTATATTGGAGCCGGGCCCCGTCCGCAGGGAAGAATTACGGCGACAGTTGGAAACTCCGGTTTGTCGTCACACGACACGAGAGAGCGGGCGTCTTTAAGCAGGCACACGAGGCGACGACGCAATATCGGATAAATGCACTTCGCCATGGCAACTAAGTTTGTAGCGGGCTTAAAACGAGACTTGTCTCCCCTTTCTTTTCCATTTCTCTCTCTAGCTCTGCAATAAAGACGCGAGAAGTAATAAAATGTAGACGGAATAAAAGTAAAAAAAAACAAAAAAATCAGAACGTGAATGAGGGAAGCTAGCGCTAAGTGCAATTGTTTTTCACACGCAACCAGTTCATTTTCAAATTGTGGTAGCTGTCTTATGTCGAAGAGCAGAAAGATTTACCCTTACTTGGTCAGATTTTTCAAAACAATGTAAAAACTTTATGAAATGGATACAGCTAATAGAAGCGAGAAATACAGTGATGTGAACCCAATGTGAGACTTCAAGGCCAACTCTGGCAATTTTTCTAGGTCAATGGATCTCAATTAAATTCACTGGGTACGCTCATATGCACGTTTGTGCCACTCGTGCCAAATTGCAGGCTCGAGAGTTTTGCAGATCACTTCAAATGAATTTTATAGGTTGCCTCCTAACGCCCGCCTCACTTGCCCGAATTAATGGCAACATTGTGTGTGTGTGTGTGACGTTCATTTTTGCAAGCGACAAAAATGACAGTACTGGTGTGCCACTGCGGCGTCTGCTTGTCTGTTATGGATTGTGCGTGTTCGGCAAGCGCTTCCTTGGTCGAGCGTGCGATTTCTTTTTCCGCGTTGGGAGGCGTGCGATGGGTGGCAAGTGGTAAGACAAATGCTTGGGCTAGTTGGTGATTGGGAATCTACATATTTGCACAGCGCAAGACTATAAGTAGTTACGACGTAAATACAGAAGAAGAGACAAGAACAGAAAGAGCGCTGTGTGATCGATGTATCAGCATGCCTTTGCTTGCTACGACTAAAAAAGAAATCGAGTTTCTGGCTTTGACACAATAGATCGTGAATCTCTGCTGAGCTGTGGCGTTGTAACCATATAATGAGATGATGATTGTTTTGCTGTGATGCCATAGGTTGCGCGATTGCGCGGTGATGTTCTGTCACGAGTATATATTTCCAGCGTTTTCGCTAATAAAATTTGAGTTGAAGTCAGCACTCTTTCTGTCCTTGTCTCTTCTTCTGTAGCTCCGTCGTAACTACTCGTAGGCTTGCGCTGTGTGCAAATATGTTGGCAAGTGGTGTTGCGTTATGGGCCGCACACGACTCGCCATATATTCGCCATAATAACGTAAGCGTTGTAGCCGATCGCCTTGGCACAAACTTGGATGGCCTGGGCAAGCAGTGCCACCTGACGACGTTATGCTCAACCAAGCAAGCAAATACGATAAACTGTTCTGCTTCATAGAAGAGGAACGGCGTTGCTTGTTGACCTCCGAATGCGCCCGAATTGTAGCTGTCCTTGTTTGGCAGCTAGCTTGTCCATGAGGCACGATCAGTCACAGACATGGTGCGGCGTTGTTGGCGTGGTGACCGATCGACTTAGCGTTTGCTCTTCGCGGCATAGGCTTGCAGGATTTCAGGTTCTGGCAAAGCAGTACGTCATACGTAGGCAATGCGCTGGTAGGGTTTCGGTTTTGGTATAGCAGTATTTTGCTTATTAAAACTTTTTTTCGAATTTTTTGAGCATCCCAGTTACCGGGAGCATGACATGAGTGTCCCAGGAACACAAAAGCACCATTACCCTGACATCATCAAAAAAATTGCCGCAGTTGTCCTTTAAAGGTCTAAAAATGACACGGGCACTAACTGTGTTAGTAAATTTGCGATTGCGAATGAATGAATGATTGAATGAATAAACCAATGAATTAGTTTGATTTAAAACTTGTCCAGAAGTTTTCCTACGGTCGAGGCGGGGCAAGAGGAAATTCACCCAATCCCTACCCTTCCTCCATTGAGGACGATGGCGGTGTCTCGGGTGTCGTCTCGAAGTTCTTAGGCCGAGGCGGCATCTTCGGATTGCGGTGCGACCCCAAGCTGGTGGGCCACATCACCAGTTGTGAATAACACCTATGTTGGAGACAATTTGCAGCAACGGCCGACCTCGGCCTCGGAGCGATGCCATCTATTTCCTTCTCACTCGATGTACTGGGCTCTTGTTTCGCCACATTCCTAAATCTTTCAATAGCTGACGTAGTTTCGCCGTGTTTTCAGGATAGGGAGCAGTGCGAGCTTTCTGCACCTCGCCTGGTATGGCACTCTCTTGTAGATCAGCATACCTAATTAGACCATGGGATAATTACATCCGATGACGTCATCCTGTGACGCACGTTGTGTGACGTGGTATGATAATGAGATACATCGTATTGGAGGGATTCGGTAATTTCGACCACCTGATGTTTTTTAATGCACTGACATAGCACAGTACATGGTCCTCTGACCACTTGCCTCATTCGAGACGCGACCGCCGCGGCTGGGATCGAACCGACGACCTTCGGGTCTACAGCAGAGCACTAACCACAGTGCAAAACCGTAACTTACATCAGCAAAGAAAAAGGACTTGTTATTTCAGTCGAAAGCAGACGGAAAAACTCTCTTAGATAGGTGACCGACAAGAGGCCAGCTACAGCGAGCGAAGCCTGTAATCCTTGTTAGGTTGTACACGACAGCGACGCAAATCTATAAAAATCACAAGGTGTAACATACACCTTGCCAAGGCTGCCATCTTGCTCTCAGAAGTGTTGTAGGTTTTGTTTTTACTATTGTGGAAATTAAAATTAGGTCTCGCAATGAACTTAAATAATGAATATGGTTTTCCGGTCCATGTTTTCTGCGTTGTTCTGCTGAGTCCTTTCTGAAACTGATGAAGCGGCCGAAACGATTTTAATGGTCTCACACAGGTGATGGTTATTGAAGAACGGTACATGATTAAAAACAACCATAAAAAAATTGAAAGTGCCAAACTTAACTGTCATAACATTCAAATATATGATGTTTAAAAGAGAAATGTCAAGAGAGCACACTTGCAAGGCGATTCCGCCCCCCCCCCCCTCCACCTGAGCTCAAGGGGGGTATGAACCCCCATGACCACTCCATAATTACGCCACTGGTACCCAGTTTAAACACACCGACCATTCTTAACGATAGTCAAACGCACAATCTTGTCGAAGGGCATTAGAAAACCGCAGCTACCAAGTGACAAAAGTAGGTCGCCCGAGTCATCGAACCATGACTTATCTGGAGTGCGCCATAACCATTCGGACGGTCGTTCTCGAGAGCTCACTAGAAAGCACACAAATAACCTCGTAAACACCTTTCTTGAAAAAGGGGCCATCATTTATACAGAGGACGAAAAAGCCGAATTATATGTCGTCGGCAGGATTGAAGTGTGCGGTGAAGTACACAACATAGCTTCTGCTTGTACACTGTATACCACGAGCCAAGTTGAGGAAAAAAAAAACAAACTAAGGAAGAATGACGAAACTGAAGATGAAGCGTAAACGGAAGCTTCATCATGGTCGGAACCTGTATATGGCCCTGTCATCGCTCTCTATTCGCTGCGTGAACCAGGGAAAGAAATATTAGGGCAAATAAACTACAAATACCCGAACTTCCGAAAGGAGAAAAGGGAAAGAGAGAGCTAGATCTTTATTCGACACGCATCGCCGGAAAGAGCTTGCGATCCGTTTGGTTTGAGAGACTTGTCGAGTTGGAATCGAAGCAGAAATGTGCTAAGAGCCTCGAATTGACGCTACGCATTTATAGTCGCAGAGAGAGAAAGAAAGAGAGAGAGAGGAGATTCAGAAGAGAGGATTGAAGTGAAGCGAGGCGGATATCGAGTACTTAAATATGAAGGAGAAAAAAAAACGTTCTAGGCGAGACGAATAATGTTTTAAACTGGAGGAGCGATGTCGAATGAGAATGAAGGACGGGTGCATCGATGCTTCTAAGAGTGATAGATAGATAGATAGATAGATAGATAGATAGATAGATAGATAGATAGATAGATAGATAGATAGATAGATAGATAGATAGATAGATAGATAGATAGATAGATAATTGGATAGATTGAGAGATAGATAGACAATTGGATAGGGATAGATAGATAGATTGATTGACAGATATATAGATGGATAGATAGATAGATAGATAGATAGATAGATAGATAGATAGATAGATAGATAGATAGATAGATAGATAGATAGATAGATAGATAGATAGATAGATAGATAGATAAAAGGAAACAGACAGAACAAGTGGGAGAAATATTGAATGGATAAGGAAATGATAAAGTTAATCCCCTGTGGAAGCAAACGTACCAGGGATTGAGTATAGCGAAATAGATTAAGAGGCCCACGCGTCCAACAATAAAAAAAACACGCGAAGCCCGCGTTCTTTCTGAATGCTGTATATAGGATTGCGGGTAGATGGAATGTAAAGGGCGCCGAGTGTAGGCCAGAAATCGGGCATATCGCGCGGTGGTGGAAAGGTAATGCATCCCATGCAGTTTGGAGCGGTTGAGTGGGGGGGTAGAAGAGCCAGGGTTAAATCTACGCCGAATGCGGAACGGCGGCGTGATGCGAACGGACCGTTATTGGATGTAGGCGCATTATGCGATAAAAGATCCGGGCGTGCACTAGGAAGAGTAGAGACGTATAAAGAGAAGTCTGTTAGTATAGCGTACAAAGCCTTGTATATCCGGGTCGAAAGAGATTTGCATTTCGCAGATAAGTAAACAAAATCATTCGAGAAATTGAAAAAAAAACATACAGAGCGATTTATCGAGCGAGTCAGTGAGTGATTGTGAATCAGTTTAATACTTGGTTAGTGGCGTATATGTTAGTGATGAAGCTGCGACCACTGACTAAGTCAAAGTGACAATCGCACGAGAGATGTTTGTGGGACCAGTTTATTCATTTTCGCAAAAGCAGAGAGCCGATAGTCGCTTCTTACTTTTAAATGAAGAGTGAGTTGAAGGCCGATTGAATGAATGACTGTTAAGTACGACTAAGTGCCCGCGACCGACCAAACTCCAGATGCGACGGAGTTGTCAACTAAGTCAAACAAACTATCAGTGCGAAGCACTGAGCACAGGAAATTTTTCGTCACACAATGACACAGGAGTGCCAGCACAGGAACTTTTCTTCGGCTTAAGAACGTTCTCGCTACACGACGGCACAGGAACGTTTTCCGCACAGGAACTTTTTTTCGGCCCGGGAACATTTTCGTCAATCTCTTGGCGTCATTTTTCACAAATCTCATCGAAGCGGAGCTATGACACGAAGGAACGCCGTTGAGTAAAGCCGCAGGCACAATCACCACGAACTCTGCGCAGGGTGTCCGGGACTGGTTTGGCCGATGCCAGCCTCGAGGTGCAGGACGCTGTTGCCGAGATGATGCCTTAGTATGCTTGGACGGTATGTCGGCAAGTATTGCTAGTATCTCGGCAACAGCACCCGAAGCTGGGCGGCACTGGCGTCGATCAAACCGTCCAAGGCCACGCCGGCTGTATATTCAATATTAAATGTGCTTGGTGAAAGATATGTTGGGTTTAACGTCCCAAAACCCCTACATGATTATGAGCGACGCCGTAGTGGAGGGCTCCGGAAATTTCGACCACCTGGGGTTGTTTAACGTGCACCCAAATCTGAGCACGCGGGCCTACAACATTTCCGCCTCCATCGGAAATGGGGCCACCGCAGCCGGGATTCGAGCCCACGACCTGCGGGTCAGCAGACGAGTACCTAAGCCATTACACCAACGCGGCGGGGCAATATTACATGTACTGTTTCTTTTTGCAACTAAGGTGTGTGTGGCTATGACGTATAAAACAAAATGGGGCGTTCCATGAGTGCGCAGGAAGTATAGCGAAGACGCGAGGCTATAGGGTACGCTGTCTCGAAGTACGCATAACTCTAATATAGAGTGATGCTTCCCTTGAAGTCATAAAAGATAATTTTTTTATGTCCACCAATTTTTCACCAGTTTTTAGATGCCACGGAATGACTTTTGTCTAAAACCGAGCTTGACCGATTCTTTTTGCGAGGGCCGATAGACTCTTCGTCACCAGCAATAAATGAGACGGTTCTGATTTCCGTTTGTGTGAATTTATGTTCGTGCCCATTGAGGTCGGCGTATTCAAGTCAAACGTATACTTTTTGTTTAACCACGTGAGCTCCATACAAAAACATAAAAAGAAGAAAGCCTCGTGGAACACAGGTTTATTGCTACTGCGATTCCCTTTGGGGCTTTCGCGTCTTCCGAACGAGACGGCGATGTGTGTGCCGCTTGAAAGGTGTTTGCCCGGAAGCACCACGTTGTCTTGTTATTTATGTCACACTTATCCCGTTATCCAGAAGGAAAAAGAATATATACGGGTCCGGTAGAGTTGAATACAATCTACATGCATAGAAACAAACCCTTCTTTACCCTGTCCATTTCCCGTTTTCTTTTTTCCCCCGGGCCTCGTATTCCACCGGGAGAACGGGAGAGGAGAAAGCTGCGTGCTTGTTTACATTTCGCGCACGCGCGAAAGAATAGGGCTCACACAAATGTGGACGTATCCTAGCTTTACGGCCCAATAAATGCGACCGTGAAAGGAAAAGGGGAAAAAGGGGGGGGGGGGAGACACGAGAACGTGTCACACCGCGTCTTTCGACGCGATAAGCTCTTTCCCCGAATGGACAAAACTGCCAAGGTGTCAACGTTCTCAGCCGACCAGAAAGAGACACGGCCCTACGGGCACGTCTGTCGCAATAAAAGGGGAAAAAAAGGTGCTTCATTCGTTCGAGCCAAGCAAAGCCTGAGCCAAGTGAAGCCCAGCCGAGGCGAGCACGGTGGAGCCCACAGCCCGGCAAAAAGCCACGCCAAGCGTGGGTACATTTTCGACGAGAGGACCACTTCGCACGTCGAGACGTTCTTTTTCACTGGCCCGGTCTGTCTAGCTGTCTATTGCAATCCCCTGTCTTACCTTTTTTTTTTTGCTTAGTACGCACCACTTTCCTGTGGCCTGTTTCGCAATAGCCACCCACGTTTGCCGGGAAGGTGCAAAAGGTACCCGTACGGAAAGGAGACGAGGAAAACGTAGGGAAGCGGGAGAGGTTTCCCGGAAAAGAAGAGAGAGAGAAAAAGAATATCGTTTGTCTGGAAGCACTGGAAGCCAAGGCCAACGCTTACCCTCTCTTCACACACGTTTCGGGCCATCTTTGCTCTTTCACCTCCCGCACTTAGCTATCGACTTGAGAGGAGGCACGAAAAGAAAAATAGGGAACGTGATTTGCTTTTCGAAAGTGCCCTTTTTCTGGCACCATTGAGGCTACTGCTTGTTGACCTTACGTGCTATTTCCCTTTTTTCCCTTTGTTTGTATATCCAGTCACAGCGCACGGCGCTCAACATTTGCACACGGACTCAACACAACCGTTCACTAAGAGGGACCGAGGGCGTAGGGTGCGGGAAAATGGGGAAACAAAAAAGATGAAAAGGGGATAAGAGCGGTGAGTGGCTTTTCCAATCTCGCCATCCCCCTGGTGCCCTGACGTTGTAGCTCTCCCTACTTCTCATTCGGGTTGGCGATTGAACGCTTGACCGGGCGATGCGTTGGGACAGAACGCCCCGGGGCAAGCAGCGGCCGTCAGAGGGCCCCGCCACCCTTAACGCTTCCTTTAAATACGATGGAGCGAAACGGGAAGACTAGGACGTCGAGTGGGGAAGAGAGGTTTAGGATATTGGGGACGTGTGTTGCGTGGAATTGCACTTAGGGAACTGCGCGCACGGCCTACCGCAGTGAACTTACAGGGCTTCAGCAAAATAATAAAGAGAGAAAGAGATAACGGGGGAGGGGCAGTTAGGAAGGTCAGCGTGACGAGCAACCAGTTTGGCAAACACTGGATTGTTGATTGATTGATATGTGGGGTTTAACGTCCCAAAACCACCATATGATTATGAGAGACGCCGTAGGGGAGGATGCCGCAAAATTTGACCACCTGGGGTTATTTAACGTGCACCCACACACTGGAGTGTAGAAAGAGAGATATAAGAAAAGGGAAATGTTGAAAGTCACTCGGAATTACAACATCAAGTCTGCTACCCTAGATTAATAATACCTGGGGTTTTACGTCCCAAATCTACGATATGATTATGAGGGACGCTGTAGCGGTGGGCTCCGTAAATTTCTACCACCTGGTGTTCTTTATCTTGAACTGACATCATATATTACACGGGCCTTTGGAATTTCACCTTTAACGAAATGAGACCACTACGGCTGGGATCGAACCCACGACCTTCACTTCAGCGGCCGAGCATCGTAAGCAGTGCTCCACCTTGACGGAGATGCTACCCTACATTAGGGAGAGATATATAAAGAAGAATAAGTGAATGGAAGGGGGAATACACTGATAGAGTTATCACTGCGCCTGCTCGAGCCTCGCCCATATTGAAGATACGGTATCGTGATTTCCACCACTGTAACCCATTTGCTTGTCACCATCGACAGTAATTTTGAGTTCACTGCGTTTTATTTTTCTCAACTCTCGAACGCGACGAACGGGGTCATAGCTCGGCGAAGGTAAACGATATCTCATTCGTTTCTATACGGTGCATTGTGCTGCTTGAGGAAGATCTGCGGTGTCTGTCAGTGAAGAAAACAGTTTGAAAAGTGATCGGAAACGAACTGTGTTCATAACCATGAAAATCTTTAAGAGAAGGACGCACGCTGTGAGGTCATCTTTTAAGGCGATAGCGTTAAAGAGCTCGTTTCGCTGACATTACGACATTGGCGTTGGTGTTTTCGGTTGCGAGCAAAAAACAAATCATCTTGTGCGTGACCGAAAAATCGAGAAAGATGCCAATAAAAAATTGTTAAAAATTTCCGAGAACCAATCGAACCGAGGCCGTTTGCGTGGCAAGCAGTTGTTCTACCACAGAGCCAAGCGTCTGCTTGGAAATGGAGCACAAATACATTCTGCTTGGAAATGAAGTGAAAATAACGTTCAAGCTTCACAAACACACGCGTCCCGTATACATGCTTCACAGTACAGCACGTAATATTGCAGTAATATTGCGTGGTGGAAGCCTACATTGCCATCGCGCGTCATAACATGTGATTATGACAACGAACATGTGGTTTTAAACCCGGTTACTTATTACAAAAAGCATATACCCTGGCGACCACGTTATGGGTGCATAGCGAGTTGGAAAAGAGTTCGCGTGCATAACTGCTCATGTTTTAAAGCATGCTAGGCATTACACAAAATGTAGCCACATGCTAAATCCTTCGCTAAAACAAGCCACTTTTGATTACGCTGCAGCAATCCACAATTTAAACTTCTCGAGTAACGCCATACAATGAAATATATGCACGAAGTGGTAGAATTATGCACTGAAGGGACAAGTTATGCGCTCAATTCTAAAAGGCGAAGCTTAAGGGTCCCCATATTCTTTTTTTTTCGGTACTGATTGGCTATAGCTGGTGAGCCATGATATTGATGAAGCAGCCTACCAAAAAACAACCACGCACACATGTATGAAAACACAAGCACCCAGCGCTTGTATTTGAGTCTTCTCTGGTGTGTGTGAGAATGACAGTTTTGTGCATAGCTTCTTCAATATCATGGCTCTCTTGTCTATTTACCGACTTGCATTACCATCGCAAAATCTACACATCGTGCAAAAGAAGCGTACAAGAAGATGCGGAAACTGAGGCAAAGAAACAAAACACTGACACTCTTAGACAAACGATGCCCTAGCGCACTGTCCATGTCCAGTACGTCAAGTGGTGTCCAAAAAGGGGTTAGAACAACGCGGAAACGCGCCGTAAATGTGAGCAGGGTATGAGAGCACCGAAATAGAAGAATGAACGAAATGCAAGCAAACACCGCAAGTGTGCTGTGAGAATTCTCAGATATTTGGAAAAGTGCTACCGACGGGTGATAAAGAGCGTCAACGTACTTATATACATTTCTGCTCGCTAGAGCGCCAGCAGAGGTGTTTTTTGCTCTGAGGCCAATGTTTACTTATCCAGAAAAAAGAAAAAAGATCTGGCGACTTTCACAACACTGGAGGCCGGGGCATTCAGAAAAACGGTGGCACGATTGTAGAAAGAAGAGGGTCGGTCGAGGGTGCTTTTTATTATACCTCACAACACGCCCTACAGAAACTGGTCGCTATCAAAAGCAAACAAATGAAAAGCCAACCAGTTGGTTCGCAGGCAAAACTGTCGGTCGCTCCATAGGTTTCGGAGAATCGATTCTTTTTCCTCGTCTTTTTCTCTTATCACCTTTTATTTTCGTTCATATCTCTTCTATTCACACTCTTTATCGTCCTCTGACAAAAAAAATACACTTGGAAAGTTTGGTTATCTGTCGTCGTTTGGTGCGGGAGGTGCAGCCAGGTCTCAGCAGAACAAAATTGCCGATAGCATTCTTTTTTGTTCAATTTTATGTTTTCTTTCTTTCATTGGTGCATTTCTACTATATTCCGTATAGCCAGCCGGTGACCGGTCGCCGCTTTAGGAGATCAAAGCGATCGCTCAAGCCCCGTCGTCCACAATAGCCCTTTTTTATTAATCGTAAAGTGTACTGGTGATTCAGGAAAGGGGGGGGGGGGTCTCTATGGAGATTGATGGACGACGAAATCACTCCGATGAGTCCGCCGTTTTATTTGCCTGTGAAGCGCTGTTGTATCCACGCTGAACGAACGGAGGTGAAGTGTCGATGCCTCTTTTCTTTACTCATTCGTTATGTATATAATAACAATATTAATCATCATCATCATCATCATCATCTTTTATATATTATCGTCATTTTTTTCAGCCTCTTTTATTTCACTGAGGCCCAAGGCCTCTCCCAATAGACTTCTCTACACCCTATCCTATGCGAAATAATTGAATTTCATCCCCGCGAACTTCCTAATTCGTTTACCTAAACTGTGCGTATATCTTAGCGGGTGCACAACTCTACACTGCACCTTAGCACTCGGTTTTTGACACCAAACAAATTAAGTTTAGCGTGATCTTAATTTTCGAATTACCTTGCCCTTGATATACCATATACCGCCCGAGAAAAAAGCATTGCGCACACCACACAGAGACACAGCCCAAAAGTACACTAATAGAAGCACAGGCTAACGTTAAACTCCTCGTGTCCTTGCGTACTTTTTCGCTGTAGCGCAAAATTTGCACGACGCAGCCAGACATTTGCATTTTTATATAAGGGCTTTCTTAGCTATTTTAATATGAATTCATGGATATCGACATCAAGCTGTGCAGGCGTAAAGTAAGAACTTATAGAAAAATATTTAAACGAAACAAGGTGAGCAGCCTGCCCACTGTATCAGTTGCCGTGACTACCGATAGATGGCGCTGCGAACGATCATGACGTCTACAAATGTGGTGGAAGGCTACGATACGATATGGACTGACAGGACAGACACGGAAATTATATAGTGGAAAAAGACTTATGTGGCAAGTGTGTGCCCCACTGTCTCTTCCGAGACTTTCTCTCTCTCGCCTTCTTGTTTCTTTTTTTTCTTACCGGCTAGGTCACACTATCTGTGACCACCCGATTCAAAGGAAACAGCCGCCTATCATCATCATCATCATCATCATCATCATCATCATCATCATCATCATCAGCATCATCATCAACGTTCTCCGAAATCACCTTCAGTAGATTACAGTGCTCTTACTTTCAGCAAACATTATTTATATCACCCTGTCGTAACCGATGCCGTGCACCCTAGAAAAAAAAAAAAGAGAAACACGCTCCGTAAATTTAAGTGCGATAAATTAAGCAAGAAACTTAAGCGCGAGAACATCGCAGCGCCGCGCCACATTTTGTGCGGCACGTGAGGATCGTGATCGTGCCAAGCCAAGGGGGAAAAAAGTTTTATACTCGCCTATAGTGGTTGTGTGTTCAGCGGTAAAGCGTCCATTACAGGAGCCCCAAATTGATAGCCGTGACGCAACGGAGGTTAGCACCGTGAAAAACAGCGCTTAGCGCGTGCCACGGTTTCACAACAAAAAAAAAAAATGGTGCACTGAAAACCATGCTGAATACTTCGTGGCGGAGGATGAACGACCGTGCATTTCAAAACACCGTAAGCATTAAATAATGACATGGACAGTAATAAAAACATTGGTTAACATAAGAAAGAACAGTTGCGATCCGGAAAGAAGAGGAAAACGCGCTCGTGACCATGGTGTATGTGGCGATTGGTCGTTCTTTTTAATGCACGCAAGAGCCGATAAAACTCAACCCAAAAAAACGGCCATTAGCGCAAAGATTCGTGGTTCCCTCGACAGTTTAGAAGTGCTGCAAAGCCGCGAACGCGAAAAAAAGGGAAATAAAAAAACTGCATCACGTAAATGCATGCAGAATCGCAAAAAATGCGGTCTTATCAAAATATATTTAGACAGCTTTGTGAAGTGCGTAGACATTTATTACAGGCAAAACGAAGCGCATGAAGAGAACGACGCGAACAAGTGCACGGGGGACACGACAAGCGAGTTATATTTTTGCGAGTGTGATACACTTAAGATTAGATTTTCAGAGCGTATTTTTGTCTTCAACAGAGACGGCTAGAAGGTGACAGTCATGGGGCGTGGATGTTTTACCGCACACTTTATAACACGCGAATGCCACGTTGCTTTCAAATATTTTTTTTGTTCAAGCCGGTGGTGTTACCCGATGGGGTGGGCACGTCTCCGGATCTCTAAATAAAGTTCTTCGTACCGTATCGCATACTGCGAAGTTGTGGTCCACCATAGTTTGTGCGGTCTTTCTAAAGACTTCACTGGCGGATATGCGCCACAGGAACCGGGCAAGGAAGGAAAGAAAACGAGTGAGAGGAAAAGCGGACATGCTTGGCATAACTAGTACGCTACCCTGCACAGGGGCAGTGATGTTCCGTGCAGGGAATTTTCTCTTTTTCGGGGAATTCTCGCCTGTCATTTCGGGCCGGAGGGAACAAGGGAATCTTCGTAGTACTGCAGGACATTTCCGCATTGGTTAATTCTTCCATGACGACCGATAATTATCGGTCACAGTGTGCCTTCATCTGCTGCATGTATTCGGTTCTGACGCATGCACCAAGCAAGCATAGCTCTTGAGATTTGTTTCTGAAATTTACGCGGAACGATTTCTAGTTTACTAGTGGTGTTAGACTTGACGCCCACAATGAGCAGTGTATACTAACAGTATATGAATAAAGAAAGTCATGATTTCGTTGTGCGGCAGTGGAGGGGCTAGTCGTGATTTCAAAAGTCGCGAGTACGTGAGACACGTGTAATTATAGTATGTGTGTGCGTAGGTGGGGACAGAAATTAGTACTCTTGTGCAGGGAATTACGCTGGGAGTTTTGTCCGCATTTGCAGGAAACAAAAATCTCTAAAACAGAGAACTTTCATGTCTCTGAATGGGCATTCTCCGGCACAGTACGGAACATCACTGCACGGGGGAAAGGGATGAGGGAGATTGAAAGAAGAGTAAGAAAGAGGGCAGCACGCACACAGCGTCACAGCGTACGCAGAGCAGCTGTCTCGCGCGGTATACGGAATCACAGTCTTACAGCCGGTCGTGGAAGCCTGTTGTACTTAGGAATTTTAGCAATGCCTTGTTTGCTCGAATTCTCCGTGACTTTTCAGAGTGAGATTCAAGGGTAGTTTTTGTGCCATCGTTCTGTTGACAATACGACTGAGAGCGAATGAGGTGGCTTGTCAGGAATCGGACAAGCCCCACTACCCAGTGCAGCAGGATAGAGCGCCAAAGCGAATTTCTTCTTGGTGGCGTGACGCTCGTGAAAGAGACAGACGACAAAAATATAGAGAAATGGATAGCGCAAAGTAGAGGGAAATAGAGAGAACGAGGGCACGAAAAGATAAAAAGACAGAGAGAGACAAAGGAAAAGAGAGAAGTTTATAGAAATAAACATCGAAAATGAGATAGGAAAGGAAAAGAGAGGTAGCAAAAGACAGAAATAAGGGGAGGGAGAAATAGAGAGAGCTAAAACTGTAGAAATACAGACGACATATAAAGAGAGAGTACGGCGTAGAAAGAAACCGACACAAAACAGTGATAAAAAGAAAGACAGAAGGCAACACGGAAAGAGAAATAAATAGAAACTAAGCAGGGGAGAGGAAGAAGCAGAAATAAAACAAGAACTGCCACACAGCTACGTCACTTGTTCTGACTTGACACCACGAGGGCATAGATGCCGCAATTACTTTAATTTTAGGGGCGAAGCTCCTTAGGGCGTGGGCTGTGCGTCCCCTGTAGCCTGTATGTAGCCACCTCTAGTTTAGTTCTTGCAGTGTTCACTAGATGGTGGTACCGTCCCCTGTATGTAGCCACCTCTAGTTTAGTTCTTGCAGTGTTCACTAGATGGCGGTACCGTCTCCTGTATGTAGCCACCTCTCGTTTAGTTCTTGCACTGTTCACTAGATGGCGGTACTTGTAGCTGATGATGAAAAGATGCAAGATGTTATAAACTAGATGGCGGTACTTGTAGTTGATGAAAGATGCGAGATGTTATAAAATAGGAATGATGTCACATATGACGCATGTCATTGGTTGAATGCAATCGTTCGATTTAGTGCGGCGACGTACGCTGGGGGGGGGAGCGATGTAATAAAATCGAGGGGGCAAAATGTACAGAGGATTCATGGTTTACCAGGTTTACCTCCGGAGCTTCGCCCACTCATCATCATTCACTTCGTGGATATGGCGGCACTTTTTTTTTTATTTCCCACATAGGCACCAAACGCCACAAAGACGAAGCCCGCCCGGCTGGAGCCACGCTTGAGGATTCACGTTTTTTTTTTTCGTATCGGGCCCCAATTTTTCGGTGAAGAACCGTTTTCATCAGCTTTCTAATGCTCACGCTTTAGAAAAAGACTCACCCTCTGACGTGTATTGTATACCATCAATATCTTATTGGCGCGTGCGAGTACAGCCGTCCGAGAGGGATTAAAAAAAAAAAACAACCAGGCCTGCGTGGAACGTGCAGCACAGCGACAGCGAAAACCAGGATAGTGGCTTTTCTATAGCCTTTCTAAAACACTTTTTGGGTAACTGCTACAATCACACTTGCATGGTACCCACTATGCCATAAAGTATCATAGCTTGTTTATAGTGATGACGATGCTTTTTGGTTTATTGGAACTTAGCCACCCAGGGGTACCGGCCAGGAGTCAGGTGGATCATACAGACTGAATTTTTTTTTAATATTTTGCAGTTGCTAGACCCAAACGTTCGTTATGATTTTGCATAACATCCCGATGACCAAAAATACATTTCTATATACCAAGCTGACACATAGAAAAAGGGTTAGTGGTTGAATAAACTGGTAAATCTTTTTAAGTCAATTAAAAACTTTTTGCCAGCATAGAAGTTTCGTGCAGTAGGGAGGCATTCAGCATGCCGTTCTTCGTCATTCTTCGGAGAAGCGTGGTA
This sequence comes from Rhipicephalus annulatus, assembly GCA_013436015.1. Taxonomy (NCBI): domain Eukaryota; kingdom Metazoa; phylum Arthropoda; class Arachnida; order Ixodida; family Ixodidae; genus Rhipicephalus; species Rhipicephalus annulatus. The sequence goes on along the minus strand of WOVY01009649.1, from coordinate 813,612 downwards.
CCAGCAACACACTTGCAAGGAATTTCGTGCCATTTTTCGATGCTGCGACTGACGATGATGAAGTATGCCCTGTAGGCTTTTGTAATGGGTCGGAGCATTCGACGACCCACTCTTCACGCGATTCACGTTGTGTGGCGCCCTGGTTCCTTCTTTGCTGTTCTATAACGCTTTATTACTTATATTAACGCCATTGCTTCCCAGCATGTCTAAGGCCAGTTTGCAAAGGAGTTTCAAGCCCTGGCGTGGCTCAGTGGTATAGTACAGGGCTGGTACGCAGGGCAGGAGACGCCCGTTGGAATTCTGTAGTGTTTTTGGAGTATTTCATTCATTTTGTTTTTTTTTTCTTCACTCGCGCGATAGTGGTTACAGACACTGGCATCGGCGGCGGATGCCCACAGCGTCAAAAACGACCCTTGTTGTGATCTTCTAACATGTTTCGCTGAAAAAGTTGACTTTCGCATTCTGGTCTTCTTGGGCATATCAAAGTTCTGCAATATTTCTGCAGCGACCATTGCAATGATGCGTAGTACATGGATTCGCTTGATCTTTTAGATACCCATACCGGCATCGAACGCATTTGTGGCTTTGCTCATTGTTGCGTTTCGGCGATTGTTTACGATAAAGGAATGAATCGTGGGTCATCGTGGACTTTGTAAACCCGTTTTGAATCGCCGAGGCCAAAAAGTGTCGAAGTGAGAAAGTGGAACTGCTGAGCGTCTGCTGAACTTTGTCTTCCGACAAAGCGGATTCATACCACACGGAGTCGAAAGAAGCCAAAAGAACGAAGACTACACAAATCCGTGTATCACCCATGATTCCTTTGCCGGCTGAAGCGTCATACGTTGCGGCTCCCAAAGAAAATAGCACCACATTTCCCACATGTGCGTTATTCAGAAATCTTATGGTCCCTGGCAACTACGTAACAGACCATCATAATCATCATCAGCCTGGCTACACCCTCTGAAGGACAAAGGCTTCTCCCATGTTACGTCAGTGAAAGTCGGTCCTGCGCTTGCTGCTGCCCCTTTATACCCGCAAATTTCCTAATCTCATCTTCCAACCTAACTTTCTGTCTCCCCTTCACCAGCTTGCCTTCTCTTGGAACCCAGTATGTGATCCTTAATGACCAACGGTTAGTTTGCCTTCGCGCTACGTGCCCTGCCCATGACCATTGATTCTTAATTTCGAGTAATGCCCTTAACAACTACTTGTTTCCTGATATACGCTGCTCTCTACTTGTCCCTTAGGGTTACACCTATTATTTTCCTTTCCACTGCTCGCTGCATCGTTCTCAACCTAAGTTGAACAAGCTTTGCAATCCTCCAGGTTTCTACTCCATAAATATGTACTGGCAAGATAAGATACCGCGTGATACATAACATAAGATACATATACAAAAAGATACATATACGTTTAAAATGCAATCTGCAGAAACTGTCTTTGTTATCCAAAAACGTTGCCCGAACGTTGCGCAATGTGTTCTTATGTAAGATTCGCCTAGCTAGGTGGTGGTTGATTGATTGATTGATTGATTGATATGTGGGGTTTAACGTCCCCAAACCACCATATGATAATGAGAGACGCCTTAGAGGAGGGCTCCGGAAATTCAGACCACCTGGGGTTCTTTAACGTGCGCCCGAATCTGAGCATACGGGCCTACAACATTTCCGCCTCCTTAGGAAATGCAGCCGCTGCAGCCGGGATTCGATCCCGCGACCTGGGGTTAGCAGCCGAGTACCTTAGCCACTAAAACACCGCGGCGGGGCAAGCTAGGCGGTAGTACTGACTCGGCTCAGTTTCTAGTGCCCACCAGCATTGGAAAGAAAGCACACTCTGAAAAAGTCGTTCCTCAACTTCCCGCTGCAGTGCACAGATTTGGTCCTGCAAATCACGGACTCGAAAATGGCGAAGACGTCGTGTTCAAAGCATCTAAAGTACATAAAACGACAGCACAAAGCGTGCAGCATTTACTACACCTTCGCGCAGAACAACTACGCATATATTTTCCTCGGCATCGGCACTATGTGTGCGCGAAGAGAGATAGGAACGTGCCTAGTGAAGCGTGTTGCGAGAAAAGTAAAGTAAAATAAAACAAAATAAACATAGGGAAAAATTTAAGCAAGGCTAGACGGCGATAAGGAATCCCGGCAAGCTTCAGAACGGAGCTATTAAAACGCGATTTAACGCTGCGCAGGCTCTCTATCTGCCTACTGCGCCTTGTGACGTGGACGCACATGTTACGCGTCATGGCTGCCTAAGTGTTTCTTCACGAAGTTCCTGCACAAGGCAAGCAGCAGAGAGTCATTAAGGACTGAAAAACTCACGAGGATTGCTGTGTCTTCCAAAGAAAGAAACACTTTAAAGAACAGAAGTGTAACTAATATAAAGAAAATAGGCAATTCGTTTGGCAACCCATGGAGCCAGAAGGCGAGATAACGAAATTCGTCATGTTTCTTTAGTCAGCATTTTTCTTTCCTACTTCAAAAGAATTTAGAAAAGCGTAACACGCGTCCTCCCGAGAACACATTGTGTATAAAAAGGAATCGATAAATCGTTGAATCGATCAATCAGCCAGTCGTCCGAGGAAGAAATACGCAAGGAAACAAAAAAAAAGAGTAGCATGCTGTCGCACAAAGTAACTGCGACACCATCGGTCAGCAAACTGAAGACCTTTATATGTTGCCCAGTAGATTGTCTAAGACACTTTGTTTTTCCAGCGAAGTTCGACAAGAGTAATAGATTGCGGTGCCAGTGGTGTACGATAAAGAACACGTATGACTGTACAGAAACACGGCCCCCGAAATGGCGACGGCCACATGCGTATTACTGCAACGATGTTGTGGTGCAGGTTTGCAAAGTGTCATCGATTAAAAAGTATCATCCAGTAAGATTTCGCGCTCCATACCCACCCAACAATCCTAATGTATTAGCATATTTTGCTTTATGTGCCAATACCACGATATGAGTAAAGGGTACGTCAGAGTGAATGGCTCCGGAAATTTCGACCATTTGGCGTGCTTTAACGTGTGCTCACATTGCGTATTGCGCGGGTTGATTGGTGACTGATATGTGGGGTTTAACGTCCCGAAACTACTATGTGATTATGAGAGGCGCCATAGTGGAGGGCCCCGGAAATTTAGACCGCCTGGGGTTCTTTAACCTGCACCCGAATTTGAGCACATAGGACTGCAGCATTTCCGCCTCCATCTAAAATGCAGCCGCCGCAGCCGGGGCTCGATCCCGCGACCTACGGGTCAGCAGCCGAGTGCCCTAGCCTATAGACCTACACGGAAGGGAACTCTAATATTATCATCCTTCAACAGCTGATGAACCCGACGGACTATTCACCTAATTCACCAAAGGAAATAATATGAGACATGATTTCTTGTTTCTTAATTGCAGATCGTCACTTAAAGTGAGAGGAATTAGCGTAGACGACAAAAAATCACCCTTTCCGTTGATGGAATCTGAACCCAGTACCTTCTAATTACGCATCTGTATATAATGGTATAATACGAAAACCAAGCCCGCCGGATTATTTCGATCCTCTCGCACTCTCCGATAGCGTAATTTCATTTCCACGTACCACTCGTTTCATTGTGCTTTAATAAAAACACCCTATAATGCCTTGCAACCTAGCATCTAATATGTGGCTATCGGTGTAACGCGGACTTGACTTCCAGGCCAGGGCCTCTGCATATCGACGGGGCACAAAAAAATCACACGTACACTCAAATGGGCCTTAAACGACACCACGTTCAATGGCGAGGCAGTAGCTTTATTTAGAGACGAAGCTCCTTATAGTCCAACCTTGTGACTAGTCACATGTAACCGAGAGAAAAAGCGACGAGAAAAAAAACAAGGCAAAACAAATGTATGACCATTTCTCGTATCATTTCCTAGATGGCGTTACTCTACCACTACTCTCCGAAGTGGCGCTACTCTGACAGGCTGCTGCGCGCGCTTTGGCAACAAGTGCCTCTCTGTCTCCTAGGTAGTCACCGTACGTGGCGGAATTTTGGTGGGCCATGGACGGAGCTGAGCGGCGGGCGCGTTGAAGGCGCTTGCGCTCGGCTTCCTTGGCTCTCGTCTCGTCGGTGTTACCCGCGCGCCGTCTGCCTAGTGCGCGAACGAGTGCCTCTCTCAGTCTCCTGGATAGGTACCATACGTGGCGGATTGTTGGTGGGCCATGGATGGAGCAGAACGGCGGGCGCGTTGAAGACGCTTGCGCTCGGCTACTTTGGCTCACGTCTAATCGGTGTTAGCCGCACGCCGTCTGCATTCTTGAACGCGATCGGACGCATGGACGCATGCACGGACGGACACATGGACGGTTGGATTTACGGACGCTTCGCCCAACTCATGATCATTCATTCCGTGAATATGCTCTGGTTTTCTCGCCTTCCCTACGCTTCATACATGCGCTATCTCCTCCTCCTCACTTATTTCTTCATAAAACACGGGCAATCTCCACACTACGCGTTGAGCCAGTCTAGATTTCACGCTTTGTGACGATACGCTGCTATCTCAGCTTCCGCAGTCGCAAATCGAGAAAACGAAGTGAAGTCAGTTTACCACGCGCGATATTCATGCGAGGAAATCCAGAACGTGCATGCAACTGCATGGTAAAGTAAGGTAGGAGAATCATCACAACAGATATGTCTCGTATATCAACCAATCAAAAGCTTGTTTTTTACTGACGTCACGTGAACAAACTGCTAACGTCACGAACTGTGTCGCAAATATGGGAAACGCAAGGAGAGAGTCACGCGCTCGCTTTCGGTATTTTTAGAGGCTGTTTAGGGGCCCTTCAATATCTAGTAGCGCGTTAAAGCACCTTAGGTGGCCTAAATTATTCCAACTGAATGAGGTTTGCCACTGACTTTCGAGTGAAATTCGGCAAACGACGAGCGGAAAGTAACCAAAAGTCGCCATTTTTCTTCACCAAAAAATTTCACCACTGTACATATCTGTGTCGTACTCAGATACAAATATTACTAATTATGTATAGACCCGTGAAATACAGTACCATCTCTTAACCCCTAAATTATACTGACGTTTTTTTAATGCCACCCGCATCACCCACTTCACCATGCAAGCGCTCAGAACGGATATTCATGCATCAGCAGCGTCCCTGAATGCTAGCGCCTCATAACAAACGTTTGTGATGATTTCAATTGCGAATACAGGGCAAAGCAGTCACTACAGTAAGAGAAGGACGGGGTAAGCAGCCTTATTGCAGACTTAGAGGATTCTTTTAAAGTAAAATTATGTGACCTGCACCGCCGCGGTGGTCTAGTGGCTAAGGTACTCGGCTGCTGACCCGCAGGGCGCGGGTTCGATTCCCGGCTGCGGCGGCTGCATTTCCGATGGAGGCGGAAATGTTGTAGGCCCGTGTGCTCAGATTTGGGTGCACGTTAAAGAACCCCAGGTGGTCAAAATTTCCGAAGCCCTCCACTACGGCGTCTCTCATAATCAAATGGTGGTTTTGGGACGTTAAACCCCAGAAATCAATCAATCAATCAAATTATGTGACCGATAATCAAACAACCTATTCAGAAAACAGCGTAAATAAATTTAAAAGTACTGCTTTACCATCGCAATGCGCACACCACGCTCTCCGTGCATTCATGTTTACGCTACACATACTTCTCAGTGCGGTTCTTCAAGTCCGAAACAAGCCGACTTCTTGGTCGGCCAGAAAAGTACGTTAATAAAAAAATTAAAATCTACATACTAAACTAGGGGGTACTACAGCAGGGAAGAATTCGTCAAGACATTGAGGACAGTTCGAGCTGGGATCTGAACACGTGGTCTAACCGTCACTTCAGAAGCGAACCTTTAAAAAATATTGAATCTCTGAAAGCACCTAAATCTGGCGGCACCCCCTGGCGGCACACGAAGCAGTCGGCTGACGTAAACTTTGCAGAGATGTTGGAGCCGGTCGCACCGGTCCCTCCAGGATCTATCTAGGTGCATTAAGAAAGAACAAACGAGAAACAGAACAGGCGTACAGAAATTCTGACGCCCGATAGTGGGCCTTCTCCTGGTTGGTTTGAAACTACGAACCATAGAAAAAAATATTGCCGCCCATTCGCATTGAAGACACTAGGTCGAGACCTCAACCGGAAATTGCCAGAAATTTGCCATGTCAGTATTCAAACTTCTAGGTGTCCACGAGCCTCTTAAATTCGCCAAATTGGCTAAAAGTAGCCACTAGTGGAAACCATGGACGGAATGGATGTTATTACGGGGTTGGTTGCCTATATTTTATAGGAAAAGACACAAGCAAGAGTCAAGATGGCTGTCCGACACGCTCGTGCCTGTCTCTCCGGCTCTTCACCTTCGTTCACTTCATCCCTCCGTAAATATATAGCTGCGAACAGGTGGCGTAATTGGCAGGCAGGCTCGGTCCTTGCCTCCGCTAAGTTCGATTTTCATCGACACTAACTTCGTCCCATTTATTGTAGTATTTTAACACGATACCGTCCGAGAGCTCGTGTCGAAAAAGAAAAAAAAACCACTGCCAGCGGTCAGCCCCGTTGGTTGTGAGCGAAAAATTGTCAGTGCATCTGTGACCGAAAAATCAAGTTACCAAGATAGCCGCGGGAGGTCGCTACTTGTCTACGCGTGCGCGCGATCACACTGAAAAAGCCGCCCGTTCAAAAAAAAAGTGCTCAGAGCAAAAAAAAAAGTGCTCAATATCACGGTAGTTTCTTTGCCCTGCCACCCCTCTCTGCTTAGCTTCCAGCGCTTTCATCGGGAGGAAAGAAGAGATAATGCAATTGCAGCATGCGACAAACCTTTGTAACTCCACTCGCACTGGACGGATTCTTGAAATTTTTGCGGCGTTAAATTCGTGAGGCAATAAGCTCTTCTAATAAATTCATTTCATGGTTATTTGAAAAAGTGTTTCAGGGTCTTCTTAACGCATTTTGTTCGACAGGTGTCACGACGAAAACGAGCTCATTCGGCTATAATAGCGCGCGCTGGTCCAATCTACTGTGTGCGTGTTTGTCTGCGTGCATGTGTATGTAACAAAACATATTAATAACTATGCACTTAGCAGTTGAAGGGTGCACTAGGGGCTGGATTTCGCTATCGCGTTCAACTCAGGGTGCCCCAAATTTTAAGTGTACTACAATACACTTAACATTTCCTATGTTTTCTTGGCTTTATTATCAGCTGATTTTCATTAAGGTTGCGTCAAACAAAAAACTAGCTCCCAAAATTATCTTCATTCACTCAGAGAAGAGATTCTTGAATCGAATGAGGGTGAAGGGTGGGGTTGAGTGAAAGTTCTTCGTTTTCGTATACTACGGGAAAGCGCCTCATTATTCTTACATCAGAGTATCGGGAATCAGCTGTGAATACATTAAGTGTTTTATAAACTATTCTTCCCGTAGACACCGTACACTTCCGAGTCCCACGAAGAGCTGCCCCTCTTCAGGGGTAAGAGTAGATGTAACGGCCTTTGAACGCCCGCGCGACGAGCGCCTTAAATCCCCGAATCATCTGTATCTCTGCATGCTTCACGCCGAGTCCGAAAGCCCAGCGATGGCCCCGCATAGATGTAGAGGGCGAGAAAGCGTGAATCCCCCTTCCTACCCACAGGCGATGCGTGTGTGTATATATAGTTCCATGTGGCGTCGTGCTGGGGCGAGCCAGCTACCTATCCAGGCGGACAAGCGGATCAATACCCCGGGCGTATAGAGCCCTTCCTTGCTCGCTAATTGAAGGAGCGACGGCGCTTTCGTCACGTTCGCCCGGTGAGGCAGGAGGCTTTTCGCTCGGGACCAGGAAGAGAAATAGCCTTTGGATCCAGGGGTGCGGGATCATCAGCGGCAACGAGCCGTATACAGGCGGGTGCCGACTGTACAGACACACAGTTCTATAAGGGGCAGACAATTAGGACTGAGCTCTCACGGAGGAGAACTAGGAATAAAGCCATTGAAGTGATAACCTCAGACAAAGCTGCGTACAAGCTTTCACGTTTCTGCATACAAGCAAAGGTGAAAGTGTATGAGATACTTAACGAGGACGAGGCGAAAAAGAAAACACTTGGAGGTCACTTGAGCTTAGCGATCAAGAGTAGGAAGTGATAGTATAACCGGTGTCCGTGTCCATGGCCTTCTGAAGTGCTAGCCTAGCTTGGGTTCTCTATGCATGTCTCAACCGTGCCGTAAGGAAATTAACGACTGTGCATGTAACATTGCCTACTGCAAATATAGCAGTTAATTTTCCCACTACGCCATATTATTATTCTTCCAAATGATAAAAGGGCCCACTACGCAATTCTAAGGCGACTTACGATCCTACGCAGCTGCTTCCTTTGTTGACGCTTTCACAGCTGATGATTAAATATGTTGCAGCACTTTTTGATTGGGGAGGGGTGGGCAGACTTAAAGCACCCGCTCGATGCAATTCACATGTTTTCACACCTGGTGCGATTATACGCTGTGAGAACTCAATCTTACATGCGATAAAGAGACTACTTCACACTCCAAGAAGTGTTTTTTTTATCAGGTTCAAGCAATTACGTGGTTCTGTGATAGAACAGCTGTTTGTCATGCAGACCGGCCTGGATTTTATTCTAACCAGAACCCAACACATTTCTTACTTATTGGCGTCATTGTCGACTTTTCGGTTACGGACAATGTTGTCACGTGCTTGTCAAAAAGAGACAATGACAGTTGTGCATGTGCCATGAAGTACAATGAAATGGATGAAAAAGAAGAACTCTCTTGCGCGTTCTAATAAAAGAACCTACCTGCTTCTGGTGTCTCAATTTCTGCGGCAAGACCTCTGTTTTGACGTCGTGACAATATGATGACTTCTTTTTCACAACCAACGATGCCAATGACACGGAAGTCGACGACGACACCAGAATTCTTTAAAAACAAGCTCTTTGACGCTATCGCGTTAGCGTGTAAGAGCGATAGACACAGTGAATTCTGCGAACAGTGCTCATGGCAACGATAGCTATTGCAAGGAGCCTGGCGTAAAGCTAAGCGTGTCTCTCGTAAGCTAAGCGTGTCTTTCGTAAGGACAAAACTACGGGATAGATTTATTATGCAGTATGAAATGAAATAGAGCAACAATGAGTAAGAAATGCGATTAAATGACCCTTCGTCATACTTTCCAATATATTTTTCAAGAAACGCTTGTTATGAGTTACAGCATCATCCTCGAGAAAATGTGGCACCGGCGAGAGAACAAAAATGCAGTCCACCACGGTGTCCCGATTTTATTCCTTTACGCCGTTCTCCAATAACTGATCGTCTTTAGAATGACTGCTACTCGATCGTGTTGGTATACGTTAATGATGATGAAGAATTATAAAGAACGGATAGTCTTTTTTTTTCGTTTCAGTGCTGCACCATCATGAGTTGTTGCTCTGTCGAGCGTTTGCTTGGCGGTGGTCATGCCTTTAAGGTCTAAACATATATGTAGGTCGCTCGTCATTTCAGGTTTCAAGTTCACGATGCATGATCATCGTGGTTGCTGCAGCAACTGAAGCGTTGCTCAGCTAAGAACGCGAATGAAGGTATGCGATTCCGGACATGGAGGAAAGAAGATTAGAAGAGAGCATTGCATATTGCGATAAAAATATATAAATAAAATAAAGGTCACGGAAGCTTCACTTCCACACTCCCTATTTCCCAGACAGGGGGAAGGGTGCCTTAATCTCTTTTTTTTTTCTTGCCCATAATGAACAAATCGGCCAACAGGGGTTCACGAAAGGAGAGACTACGTAAAACGAAGACAGCAAATTTCGCTGCAATACTCTAACAACCAGCCGATAACTTTCTCCAACCGACACCCTCCGTAGTATACGGTTAGGGAAAGAAAGGCAGCACTGCCACAACTTCATATGGAAGACTCAGAGTACGACGGTGGAATTCCAACAGGCACACACACGAACAGGAGGCAGGGGAAAAGAAAGGCAGGAAGGAAGAAAGCTTCAAGATCCGAGCAACCGGGTTCCGGTGCGCGCCACGAAATAACAACGTCAATCGGAGGAGGGAAAGGAGTCGCAAAAAACAGCCCGGACTCCTCTTAGTGTCACCGAAGTGCACGGCCCGCGTTGCTTTGCACAACACAGCGTCACGAAGCTCAAAGCGGCAGCCGGTGTAGTTTCTTTACTTTCCGGAAGGGAAATAAACTCGTTACGCCGAGCAGCCACCGAGGAAAAAAAAGGAAGAGAAAAGGAGAGCATTAGTGAGTAGGAGCACTGTGCCTTATATGGCGAGGCTGTCGGGGCGAAAAGCTTTTATGACGGCATCCGTACGACGTACGGCTCTCCGGCAGTGGCCTTTGACGGCACGGGAGAGTGGTAGGGTGTTCAATTGCACTGTTCTCTGTGCGTCACGATAAAACGGTGCAGTGTTGGGAAAGATAGAGGAAATATGCCGAACAGAAAAGGCGCTGCAAGGTTAAATAGTCGCGAGTTGTTTAAGTGGACGGCGTTCTACTTTTGAAGTGAGCGAGTAAGAACTGTATGTTGGTCGAAAAGTGGCTTCCTGAGTCAGTGAGTATAAGTCATTCGTGGGTTACAGCCGTGGCCTTAGTCTAGGAGGGAGGAGTCCACACTTTACTCCCCAAAGTTTTCAACTTCGCTTGCGTAAGACACGCACACATACAAACTAACGCACGAACATAGATAAAGTTGAACCACGACAAAGACATCTGGCGACATTCCTGGTACCAGCTCAGGAACGTCGACTTGTATGATCAGGCCACAAGAGTAGCAGATACCGAAGGTGTCCTATATATGGGCCTTACAGACGAGACGTCTCGTGGGACGTCGAAGCGCACGTGATCATTGGCTTGATTTTTTCAGAAAGGTCTGTAGGTACCAATTGGCATAGCCAGGTGGGGGGAGACAGGTGGTGGGTTTCATACCTACCCGAAATGTTTCGCACGTATATATAGAATCACGTACACAAAAGCAAATAAACAAAAGTTTCTGTAGTGTACATCTCTCACTAAGTCATTGTTCAATTGGTTAACTCACTCCTCTTAAACATAGGATGGTCTAATCGTTGTATCTATTGCTGGTTGGTCAGTCTGTCCATTAGTGTACTATTCTTTGGCTGTCCAGCCCCCTCAACCAACCAGCCGTTCCGATCAGAATACGGAAAATGATTTTGTTGGCCAGTTGGCCATATTACTCTGTTTGCCCGACAATGACTTACTATAGTTGATTCGGTCGCTACGGTCAGTCGCCCCTAGGTTCAGGTTAGTCTTTGTGGTCGAGACAATCATCCGGCCGTCAGTCGGTGTTGCCCTTCAGCCTGTCTACCTACTCCAGTGAGCCAGCCAAAGGTTGAATCGGTAAACCACAGAGGGCAGTCGTCGAGTCTGTCAGGGGGGTCACTCAGTTAGCAATGATGCGACGTGTTCTTAATCGTCGACGTCAAAGTCTTACGGGCACCTCCCTCGCCACCTGTACTTAAGCATTCTCCCTTCACTTTACAGGGGGGAGTGGGTCGTTCCAAGAAGGCCTGGCAAGGGTGACACAAAGCGAGTAATGTCTACGTGAAAGTGTTTGCATTTACCACTGGGTGCTACGTGCTCATACTGTTCTGTTCCAATGATGTAATTTGATGTGTAGCATCACACATAAACCCACCAAGGCTCACAAATAAAACGCTTCCAGCACCACGTGCAACTTGACCTTCGCTATAGTGACACGTACGACCAGCTATGAACACTAAGTACTTGGTAACAAATTCCACAAGATAGTGTTTCATTTTGCAGACAACACCAGTCTCCCGACACATATCTAATACACATATACTAGCAAAGTATTACGCCTTAAGGACGAGTCTCTATCGCAATACAAGAAATACGGAAAATGATAAATGCACTTCTTTTAGGTTCAGTAATTTGCTCAAAAGCGTCTACTTGAAGTCATCGGAATAACTTACGCATATGTTGGTATATAATTTTTTTCAAATGCGTAAAGAGCTACCATATAGGAAGAAGGAGCCAAACACGCAATAATAAAGCTCGGTTGAAGCGATAAAAAAAATAGGAAATGTGTCTGCGGAAGGTCTCTTACCGTAAAATACTAAAAAATATATTAAGCGGAATAAAGGAATACAATACTCGAGATCTTTTCGCGGCACTGAAAAGAGACTCTTGGGAGAGCAGTTGATTATGCAAATTCAGAACGTCTCACCAGTGCACGTAAATGTGTAGAGAAGGCCTCTTTACACCTGCCCTATTGTGTTCATATAAACAGGCGATGCATAGTTTCGAAGTAAAGTTGGCTGCCGCAGCTGTGCAATCTGTAGTCCTCGTAAAGGTATAGACTGACGCGAAAGAAGCCATTCCACGGCCGATCTGCTAAATGTCAGAAAAATACCATTCTTCGAGAAGAATCCAGATGCGAATCGACATGCATGCGCGAGAAAGAGTTTCGTGAATTATTTATGCCGATTCAGGCTGACGTAACGTTATAGAAGTAGTTGTCAAAGTGGAGCACTCCACAGCCTGGAAGAAGCGTTTTGCAACACACACACACACACGCAACGTAGGTGAAGCCTGCAAGAACGCGTACAAAAGAAGCGGTGGACTTAGTTTTTTCTCAGACTTAGTTTTTTTTGGTGAAATCACAGCAACTCGTTTGTAGAGGAAACCAAGTGCTCGCTACCTAGAGATTTACATATGGTAAGGGAACAACTACGGAACCAGGATTCCATCTGCGTTGCAGCTCTATTGCGAAACTCTGTACTCCAGGCCAAAGGATTGCTCAAACTTGGAACTACGCTTGTGTACACTGCTCCCTCGTCAGCGCACACTTATGGCCTAAAAAGTATTGCGCATATTTAATGAGGTGGAGCATGACAAACTGAGTATGCTCCCTACAGTGATTCCTACATACAGCATCACAAAACTGGAGCACGCACGCAAAAACACGCGGAAAGGGGAATATGTAAAGTGGCAGTTCTCTGATTTGAATACTCGCCGCATGTGTGAACGCATCAAGCAACGTAAAGTGCATTCGTGAAAACGGAAGCGCCTCATTCCAAATTCTTTATGACTGGCGCGTATTGTCGAAAGCTGAAAGCTCCCATGTCGATCCTCAAACACAAGCCATACATAGGAAGAGATCGGTGTTTTATGTTGAATACAATAGCTATAGTATAGCAGTAAAACTAAAAAAATGGATAGAGTATAGTAGTGAAACGTGAAGAAGAGTTGCTCGTTACATGTTTCAGAGATGGGCGCAATCGAAGGCAGTTTAGTTAAGGCAGGCACACTTCCATCGCGCTGCGTAAAGAGATCTCGAAGGCCACGCAGAAGACGGGCGCGGTTGCGATCTGCTCCACCAGGTGGCGAAACGATCCCAAGTGCTCACACGAATACCATCCGCACATTCAACAAAATCATTCACATGGTATTCATTCATTGTCCCGGTATTTCATTGACACTGGAGTAAACTTACGCTACGATATCACGTTTCCACTATAACTCGAAACTTGGGCTAGAACAATCGATTTTGTATCAGTTTTTTTAGAACACTTTTTCTGAATATCTTCTCTGAACAGTTATTCCTAAACCGGAAGTGCTCGACCTGACACTCTTAAAAAGAGAAACAAGAGTCACTCGGTGCTAACGTTCCTAAATAAACAGCTGTCCCGGAATGCACGTCTCTTGTATGACGATTCCTACTGGCACATACTTACACACACGCGAAGATTTTTGGACACAGAGGTCCTCGCTTCCGTTGCCGACGTCGGTACATCCGCATTGTGGGCTTCATTCGGCCCCTTCCGGCTCGACTCACAGAAGCATAAGCCTCGAGAGGCCGCCCGAATACATTAGCCCAGCCGAAATGAAATCTCGTGCGATCCAGCGGGCACAGAGCATAAGCCGAGCAAAGAAGTCTTGACACGCGAGGTTTCATATGGACGCGTTGACGAGAGTGCGGTGGTGGACACGTCGCCTCTCGGCCAAGTTTGTTGACAGCTCGCCCTCCGATATGTGACAGTTTACACACAAGTTTGTTTACACTGTGACAGCCACAGCTGTAAACGTCTGAGGACAAACATCTGCTCAGTCTCAATAGATGGGTGCAGCGAAGGCGAATGCTTTGTCCCTTAAGAAGTGAGTTCGGGGAAATAAGTATACACATTTGATTGATATATTTGTCGTTTGAGCGTAACTGGTTCAATGCGAATATTGAGAATCTATTAATATCTCAGCACACAAAAGGCGAGCCCTTATTCTTTGTATTTAGTGCCTAGACTCACTCGGGGATTGTGTGTGTGTGCGTGCGTTTATGAATGCGCAGCACGAAATCAATATTGCAGAAAGAGAGAGAGAGAGTAACTTCAAAATCCATCCATCCATCCATCCATCCATCCATCCATCCATCCATCCATCCATTATTTATTTATTTATGACATACTGCAGGCCCCACAAGGGGCCCAAGCAGGAGGGGCATAATCACTCAAGTATAAACAAACCGACAATACAAGGTAAAATACAGCAACTTCTAGAAAGAAAAAAGGAAAAAAAAAGAAACATACAGTCTCAATTTTCTATATTTTCAATCCCATCAATACTACACACAACAGATATGGGCAGATCATTCCAGTCAGATATGGTGCGTGGATAGAAGGAAAATTTGAAGACGTTTGTTCTGGCGCTGTAGGGGGTCAAGGATGCAGCGTGTCGATGACGTGTACGCCGAGAAGTCAATGGCTGAATATACTGATCAGGGCTAATGCCGAGTTTGTTGCTCTTAAGCTGGTAAAGAAATTTAAGCCTTTCTATTTTACGTCGTGCCTGCAACGTTTGGATCCCGTGCTCTTTCATGAGAGTAGTAGGCGAGTCTGATAAACGATATTTTGAGTAGATAAAGCGAACCGCTTTGCGCTGTATCATTTCAAGAGCCTGAATATTTTTTTGCTTATGCGGGTCCCAAACTGAGCATGCGTATTCGAGTTTCGGTCTAATAATCGATGTGTATGCAAGAAGTTTAACACTTGGAGGAGCTAATTTAAGTTTGTGTCTGAGAAGGCAGAGCTTGCGAAAAGAGGACGCACAGACGTTGGAAACGTGCTGATTCCAACTTAGGTTGTTTGTAATGGTGACACCAAGGTACTTGTAACAACTGACTTCAGAAAGCGGCCGTTCAGGAAGCTCATAGGAAAACGACAAACTGTTTTTCTTTTTAGTAATTTTCATGAAGACAGATTTTTCGGCATTTAATTTCATATTCCACTTTGTGCACCATGTCTGTATGCTAAGAAGGTTAGAATTTAATTGTATTTGATCCTCGTGGCAAGTTATTTCGTTAAAAAGAATACAATCATCCGCAAATAGTCTAATTTGTACTGGACTGGTAATCACATCAACAATATCATTAATATATATAAGAAACAAAAAAGGGCCTAGTACACTACCTTGCGGAACGCCAGATGTGACGGGTAAAGATTTGGAACATTTATCATCAATACTAACATATTGTGTGCGGTCAGATAGATAAGAAGAAATCCAGTTTGTTATAAAGGCCGGAAGTCCAATTGCCTGTAGTTTGAGCATGAGTTGCGAGTGTGGAACAAGGTCAAAGGCCTTTTGAAAATCTAGGAAAAATTACGTCGACCTGGCCAGTCTTATCAAGGACGCCGGCAAAACTGTGAACAATAGAGGTTAATTGGGTGACAGTAGAAAATCCTTTTCTAAAACCATGTTGGAAGCAGGATAATAAACCGTTATCGTTGAGAAACTTGGAAATGTAGTTAGCTATACTATGTTCTAAAATTTTACAGCAAGATGATGTTAATGAAATGGGACGATAATTACCAGGAACCATGGCATCGCCTTTTTTAAACACGGGAACAATGCGTCCGACTTTCCAATCAAAGGGTAGGACACCAGAAGATAATGATGTGTTGAAAATTTCCACAAGAAAGGGTGATAATGCTTCAGCGTAACGGGAAAGAAAAACGTTCGGTATCCCGTCAGGACCAGGTGAAGACTTAGTTTTTAGGTTAAGCAGCATAGAAATCACACCAGATATAGACACAATATCAGCATTGATCCTGCAATTGGAAACAATTTGGGGCATAGGCTCATGTACTGTCGAAAATACACCGTGGAAATAAGCGTTGAAATGCTCAGCAATGTCTGCCTTATCTACGAGGAGCGCATCATCGTGACGTAATTTTTCAATAGGTTTTCTTTTGTTCGACAAGAAGTTCCAAAATTTCTGCGGAGCAGATCGAATGAAATTCGGCAACTTGTGCTCAAAATAACTTCGTTTAGCGCTTGCTACGGCTTGATTAAGGGCTAATTGAGTGGTTTGAATGATGTCACGAGAGGACACTCCTCGCTTCAGGCGTTTTAATTTTCTTTTCAAGTGTAAAATATTCCGTGAAATCCAAGGGGTTAGCTTACGCGTCTTTTTTACCTTGTCTGGAACAAAATGTTCGATACAGTGAAGACACATGATCTTGAAAGTATCCCACATTTGGGCAGTGTTAGAACCGTGAAAGTTGCTTAGGCGGAGTTCTAAATAATCTAACACAGATTCATCATGGGCACGGAAAAAATCTTTGACGCGAATACATTTAGCTCGAGGCACAGTACACACTTTTTCCACAGAGCATGAAAAAGACACCATATGGTGGTCAGAAAGACCATTTTCAATGCAGACATAATAATTTTGTATTGATTGACTTACAAAAACAAGGTCAAGTACGGAAGCACAGGTCATGCCGACACGTGTAGGTTGCTTCACCACCTGGCGCAAATCATGGCACATCATTATATCTAGTAGATACGAGGTTTGCGGCGATTGTCCGACACTGGCAAAAGCGGAGTCCCAATTTACGTTAGGCATGTTGAAATCGCCCACAAGGAATATTCTGTCATGCTTGTATGACGCCATGTGTTCGTGTAAGTCATGCAGAAACCGAGGAGGCGAGTCAGGTGCACGATACACAGCAAAGATAAGAAATGAACGCCAACAGAAGGATACCTTCAAAGAAAGGCTTTCGTGGTCGTCGATCTGATTAAGAAGCGTCGCATCAAGAGCACATTTTACGAGCACAGCAACACCGCCTCCCCTACGATTCCTATCACGACGATACACCCGATAGGAGGAGGGGAAAACGACATCATCACTGATATCGTCACACAACCAGGTTTCCGTGATAACAACAATGTGCGGACTATTGCCAAGAAGAATGGACTCCAGTTGCTCGGATTTATTAACGATGCTGCGTGCGTTAATATTTAGGAGGTGCAGTTGCTTAGAATCGGGGCGTTCGGGTCATGTTTTATGTTTACTGGACTGGGAACTGGCAATTTTAATCCTCGAGTTTTTGCAGTCATCCCATACATACCTATCCCGATCAACCGTAAGTTTGTCATGTACAAGATTAACCTTCTTGCCTTGTCTCTTTTCTTCTTTGGCGCTGTTCCAGAGCAGTTTACGTTTACGGAGTGTTTCCTTAGAATAGTCATTTTGAACAGAGATACCTGTACCCTTTAGCTTATGGGCATTTGATATAGTTTGCTGCTTTTCGTTGTAATCCTGAAAATATACGATAACTGGGCGACTGCCACCGGGCTTGCCTAATCTGTGAATTCTACCTACTGATTTGCATTTGACCTCAAGTTTATGTTCAAAAACCTCAGTGAGTACAGCTTCTTTCAGCATGTCCTCGGTTTCTCCCGGTGGCTCAGGTATGCCGAAAACAACTAGGTTGGACCGCCTGCTCCTGTCTTCAAGATCAGTAATTTTAGCTTCAAGCGTGGCCACTGTCACCTTCAGAGCATCAATACTGGCAGTACGTTGTTCCAGTACAGCGAAACGCGAGTTCCGATCGGAAATAATTTTTTCCATGTTTTCTTGTTGCGCCTTTATCGCAGCTATGTCCGAAGAAATTTTGTTCTGACCATCCAGTAGCTCCTTCAGCATTTTCTCGACAGGCCCAGGGTTCACCTCAACATCCCCACACAGAAGTAATGAGCATACGCAGTATACGTCATACGCAATACAAAGGCACTGATGGGGGCACGGCAAGACCAGAAGACCAGGGCAATCGCTCCTTATTGTACAGTAGTGAGTACCCACCTGCACAATGCGGAAGAATGGCGTTTTAGGCCACATGTTCGCTCCGGGTCCGCCGTGCCCACTGAAGATGAAGTTCTGGATGCCAACTTTTATAGGGGACGCAGACGAGGTCACATGATGCGAAGGGGGCGGAGCAAGCTCGATGACAGGGTAGCGATTACTGGCGATGCAAGGGCCCATCTTGGGTGAATTCATACGGCGCGTGTAGGCTGTTGATACGTCGGTTGCGCAGTGCGTTCCGGCCAGACCGAACAGGAAAACCTGCACAATGCGGAAGAATGGCGTTTTAGGCCACATGTTCGCTCCGGGTCCGCCGTGCCCACTGAAGATGAAGTTCTGGATGCCAACTTTTATAGGGGACGCAGACGAGGTCACATGATGCGAAGGGGGCGGAGCAAGCTCGATGACAGGGTAGCGATTACTGGCGATGCAAGGGCCCATCTTGGGTGAATTCATACGGCGCGTGTAGGCTGTTGATACGTCGGTTGCGCAGTGCGTTCCGGCCAGACCGAACAGGAAAACCTGCACAATGCGGAAGAATGGCGTTTTAGGCCACATGTTCGCTCCGGGTCCGCCGTGCCCACTGATGGGGCACGGCGGATCCATCCATCCATCCATCCATCCGTCGTCCGTCCGTCCGTCCGTCCGTCCGTCCGTCCGTCCGTCCGTCCGTCCGTCCGTCCGTCGTCCGTCCGTCCGTCCGTCCGTCCGTCCGTCCGTCCGTCCGTCCGTCCGTCCGTCCGTCCGTCCGTCCGTCAGTTCCGTCCGTCCGTCCGTCCGTCGTCCGTCCGTCCGTCCGTCCGTCCGTCCGTCCGTCCGTCCGTCCGTCCGTCCGTCCGTCCGTCCGTCCGTCGTCCGTCCGTCCGTCCGTCCTTCCGTCCATCCATCCATCCATCCATCCATCCATCCATCCATCCATCCATCCATCCATCCATCCATCCATCCATCCATCCATCCATCCATCCATCCATCCATCCATCCATCCATCCATCCATCCATCCATCCATCCATCCATCCATCCATCCATCCATCCTCCATCCATCCATCCATCCATCCATCCATCCATCCATCCATCCATCCATCCATCCATCCATCCATCCATGTCGATGAACTTGACTGACGCGAACACAAAAGATTCGTCTAATAAGTATTGGTTACGTAATCAATCCGTTCAGGTGAAACAACTGTGCGATAAAGCCATACTCTTTTTTCCGCCCGTCTTCCCAGGCTGCGCTAATTCGAACAGCTCATTGGTTATAAGCGTACGTTCCCGCACGCAGGAGCGGCTCACCCATCTCGAACCAAAACCAGAGCTAAGCCACTGTAACACATGGCAGCTGCCGTAACAGGCTCGTGAACGCCGCCGACCACACAGACACGAAACAGACGCCCTGGCGGCAACAGTTACCAATGCTGCAATAACCCGGAAAAGAGCACATCGACAACCCACGCAACCATCATCGCCGCCATATCCCTGCGTTTCGAGCCAGAAAAAGCCCTGATAAACAAGACGAGAGGAGCACTCGCCAGATTCAGTTGAATTATTGCCGCACGTACACCTCAACGTGCGATCAGTATGCTGTACACGTGCACTCTCGCTCTTCCGATGCGCCGTTCCTTCGTGCCATCACTTTCCTAAATTCTAGCGGCTTTTTCTTTTTTTTTTTGAGGGGGAGGGGGGCAAAATTTCTCACGTCGTGGGTCGTATGTACCGTGTCGTCGTAGTTGTCGGAGTGTCCAGTTGCACTGCATTGTATGTCAGTGAAAACGATGTCGCAGCATATCCAAAGAGTGAATGATGATGAGTGGGGCGAAGCGTCCACCAGTCCTTCCGTGCTTCCGTCCGTCCGTGCGTGGGTCCGCGCGTCCGTACTTCCCCGCACTTGTCATCATTCACATCGTGGATACGCTGAGTTTTTTTTTGTTTCTCTTTGCCTTCTCATACCAGTTACGACGCATTTGCGCAGAACATTCCGTTTCTGCGATTGATCGGTTGCAAAAGGTTGTGCTCGTATTTCTTGGCTGACTGCCACAAAGCGACTGGTTTTTTTTTTTGGCTGCTAAGTTTGCTTAGATAAACATGTACGTTCAGCATTGCAGAAGCGATAGTACGTAACTCCACAGGGTAAGCTCGTCGAAATAGACGGAAAAGCAGCAGAGTTTTCAAGACGAAAGCCATACATACATCATCAGCCACGAAAGGTGGTAGTCTGTGAAACACGGGGGATGCAAAAAAAAAAAGACGACAATGTGCCACGCCTCCCTATTATGCCGTGACGTCACATGTAGGACAAAGTTCGTGGCGTCCTCATGACATCAATTGTCGCACACGGTCGTAGATGGCCCGATCCCCGAGGCAATGCAAGGCCATGTCAAATGCACAAAATTTTCGGGGCAGGCGTCAGGGGTCAATGCAATTGAGTTAGAAAAAGAATATGCGTTTCGCGTTCGATTCGTCTCAGCTAGGCGAATGCCTAAGGGACACTGTCAGTTTTCTTGTTTACATTTTAGAACGCAGCTCTACGCGAGTTTCGTGTTCGTCTAGTGTGACATTTTTTATTCTCTTTTAACATCCTTTATTCATACAGTTTTTCAGTGTATTTGGGAATGCTTAACTGTTATTTCGTATTCATTGTTCCTATTTGTTGAATGAAAGAGAAGATTGATTGATTGATTGATATGTGGGGTTTAACGTCCCAAAACCACCATATGATTATGAGAGACGCCGTAGTGGAGGGCTCCGGAAATTTCGACCACCTGGGGTTCTTTAACGTGCACCCAAATCTGAGCACACGGGCCTACAACATTTCTGCCTCCATCAGAAATGCAGCCGCCGCAGCCGGGATATGAACCCGCGCCCTTCGGGTCAGCAGCCGAGTGCCTTAGCCACTAGACCACCGCGGCGGGGGAATGAAAGAGAAGCGTCGCCTTTAACGTCAAGTGAAAGCCAAGTAAGGACACCCTTGGTTGAATTCCACACATACATATACGAGATGGCCCGTGAACGGTTGTGCAGCACGAGCAGTCTTTCTTTTTTCTTTTACTAGCAGACGCTGCCTGCATCAGCCATGCGAAGCGAGAGAAGGGAAGGAGAGCGACAGTTTTTGGGTGTCTACCTGGGCGGGAACGAGACGCGAGCGTGCGCAGTGGGGGTGTGGACTGCGCCACCACTGACGCCGAAAAACGACATCGTGCGACTAACCCCCGTATTCTAGAACCACTCTTCTTCACTCAACACTTCGCCTTCACTTGAGAAAGGCGATGGAAGCGCCATCTCTAAGTACGGCTAGTCACTGCGTAGCAGCGATAGTCTGCTGCGGTTCTTGAGTAGCGCAGCGTCATTTTCAGTCGAGTGGTGGCGCAGTGCTCAACTCTGTCAAGTGAAGGCTGACTCGAGGATCGTTTGTGAATACGGGGGTAAAAAATGCATTTAAAAGAAATATTATCAGTTCTATCGCTGCTCGCAAATCGGCACCAAACGAAGCTTCACGCGATCTACTTCTTATCCTCCTTTCGTTCTTTCTATCACACAGCCGAACGCTCCCGCCGAACATTTTCCGTCCTCCAAACCTGAAGTTGAACCTTCATCCGCGTGGTTGGCAGCGCGATGTTTCACTTGCCAGAGGCAACAACGAAAATAAAACGTTCGTATCTAGACAGCAACGAAAATTCACCACGTCGAGCGAACTCTATAAAACATCGGACATCCGCATCAGAAAGGAGTGATCACCGACAAGCCCATGATCGATAGATCATCGATTATTAACAAACCACGCATGCAGCGACCGCTGCTCCTTAGGGGGGCCGCTTGTGTTTACGCTCGGTGACGCGTGAGAAAGTAGCCTAAAAAGCCCTGCACGCTGCGTAAAAAAAAGTGGTTATTTGCGTAAACGTTTGTCTAGAAAGCTTATATCATGATAGACATGTTACTGGCGTGAGCTGTCAATGATAAATGAAATTTTCTAAACAAAGTCACAAATAATAATAATAATAATAATAATAATAATAATAATAATAATAATAATAATAATAATAATAATAATAATAATAATAATAATCTACGATATGATTATGAGAGACACCGTCGGTTCGGGAACAATCTGGTGGTTAAAGTGCGCCCACATATCACAGAACACGGGCATCTATACTACATCACCTCCATCAAAATACGACCGCTGCGGCCGAGGTCGAACCCACGGCCTGCGGTTCAGCAACCAAGCACCTTAACCACTGCTCCACTGCGGCAGACAATTGAAGCTTGTTCCGGACTAAACGACGTTCTTGCTTCTGAGCAGCTTATGATGCAGTGAAATAGAACAAGAGGCGTTTTTTTTTTAATATATTGAGGTAGAGAGCAGATGACTGAGCATTGCAGATGCCACACTGGCTCATATGAATGAAAAAGTAAGAAATGTCTACGCAACGCATCCTGATCGCTAATGAGTCGCTTTCCCCTAAACGTGCATGACCTTTCGCATGCTTTTGTTTTGTGAAGAGCCCCGTAAAAATAACCCAAAAATAGACAATAACTAATGGCTACTGTGCTATTATTGATGATGAAGCAAAAGCCCGGTGTTTCCTTGCAAAAACAAGTATCGCCGTGCGGTGACGCAAATGTTGCCCCCTTCCCATTCTTCCCCTCTTTGCCCCGGCCGCATCCTGCGCGTGGCAGCACTGGTAGAGCTCTAACGCGGCCATCTTGACCACCCCCCCTCCTTAACTCCTCTGCCACTCCTCCCCACCGCCATCTTGGCTCGCACTAAATCACAGCCTTCTCTAAGTAAAGCGAGCGCTCTTGTTTGCGTGTGGCACGCGGTAGGAAAACAAAGCGCGGCTCGGCAGGGCCGGGCACCCGAAATAATTCCGACACACGCAGACTCGTTGGCGGGAGCTCTAGAACGGAGAGGAGTCGGTGACGTCATAATAGCGCCGAAGGATCGGACTCATACGCCAGCGTCGGGAATGCGGAGGGAAAGAGGCGACGCTGTGAGATTGGCCGTGCGGTAGTTAAGAAAAAGGAGGGTACGGTGCTGTGCCCTCCGTGGTCCTCATTCCCGAAACAACCTTATTTTGTCACGTTTTCCTTAGGTTTCCATACTCTCTACGAACGTTAATGCCGTTAATGCTGGATTCACACGAGCGCATTGAGGAGGAAGTTTCGCAGCGGATGGCGCTACACACCTTATGAGAATTCCAGCACCCTCGCGCCGTCAGGCCTCCTCCCCTCGCGCCACGGATCGAAATGCCTCGCTCGCGCACGAAAGTCGTTTCGAACAGCGTCCCATCTTGGAACGCACTCCGTATGCCCCGGCACTTCAGCAGGAGAAGCGTTGCGTAATTGTGGGAGTCAGTATGCGCGCGGATTCCGCGAGTTGTCGCGCTACGGCTGTGTGCAAGGGACGCCTTCTCCGCGGTTTCGTATAGGATGGAACTTGTCACGTGACTGTTCGCTCCGCGGAAAAGCAAGGATTTTTCCCAAGCGTCTGATTGGTTGATTTGTGGGGTTCAACTTCCCGAAACCACCACGCGATTGTGAGAGACGCCGTCGTAGAGGAGAGCTCCGGAAATTTCGACAACCTGGGTGTTCTTTAACGTGCACCCAAATCTGAGCACGCGGGCCTACAACATTTCCGCCTTCATCGTAAATCTAAAACAACTTTATTTCTCTTTGGTGTCCCTTTAGGTCACATTAGCGAGCCCGTATCACGCGTCAAAGGCGAAGGCGTCATCACTCATTGATTGAGAGCACATAACGGCTTTCTCATAGAATTATCTTTTAAACCAAGTTTTCTTAGGTTTTACGTTTTCACTACTAGATATGGTTTATACGATACGTATTGTATCTAAACAAAAAGAAAGGAGCATATGAATGCTCATTTTGCTGTTTTAGATACGGCTTTGATGGAAGGCAAATGCCAATGACGCCAAGCAAAGTACAGAAGGTTTAACTTGTACGAAAAATGATAAAACGTTAGGAAAAGTACTGAAAAAAAGGACAAGTTGCTGCCGGCAAGAACTAAACTTCCAAACTTCGGAAGACTCGTCCGACGTTGTACCGCATGAGTTACAGCGGTGGCAGTCCTCCCATGAACATTAGCGGGTACATCTGTGCATTGCAAGGCGAAATACTTTAATGTCTCACGCTCGCGTCCGTCCACCCCTTTGTCTGTGCCCTGGAACGGTGCCAGCTGTGGCTTCTGCCCCTCACACACTCTCACCAATTACATGATAGCTGAGAGGCTAAAAAAAAAAGAAAAAGAAACTTAACATAGGTAAATGGGAACAAAACAAAAGGAGGCACGACATCATTTAAATGGCCATAGGCTTTTAATAAAACACACTTTGGAACTTACAAAGTGTCGTCTAATTTTGCTAATGACGATTATTAAAGCTATCACACTTTTTCCACAATGTCGAAGCGATGAATGCAATAGCAAGAAATTGGAATATCACCCAAAGAACAACAATCCGCTTGAAATTTGCACTGTGATGCTGAAGCACACAAAAAAATGCGCAGCTATACACGAGACAAGCAAAAAGCAAATGCGACAGTTGTTCACTTTTAACTCGATAGCATTCGAGAATTCGTTTCGCAGAACTTCCCGCGTTGGCATTGTTGATTTTACGCAAAAAATCATCTTATGCGCGACTGAAAAATCGATAATGATGCAAATAATATAAGTAATAAGCAGATTTTGGGTCAGAGGAGAGTCGAATCCGGCTCGTTTGCGTGGCAAGCGGTTGTTTTACCACGCAGCCACGAGACCACTCGTACATGTACTGAAAATAACTTCCTCTGATTAGAAATACAGTGAAAGTAACTTTCATGCTTTGTAGACACCCGCGTCCTGTAAACGTGCTTCGCAATACAACACGAAATATTGCACTAAATTGCTCATTTGGGCCGGCTGATACGTGATCAAGGAAGCGAAAAACCAGCGCGTAATACGAGACAGAGACAGCGCTTCATTCGTCTCTGTCCTGTGTTAGGCGCTGGTTTTTCGCTTCCTTGATGAAATATTCCACTGATAACGCGTGGCACAAGCGCCCATTGCTATCGGGCGTGAGAACATGCGATTATCATAATGACTTCGTGGTTTAAAGCCGGCCACCCACTACAGAAGGCACACACGCATATAACGGCCTTCGCGCATATAACGCGAAGGCCACGTAGTGGGTGCGTAGCGAGTTCCAAAAAATTTCAACCATTAAATGTCTGAACCACGCACGACAAGAACAGATTGTCGCGCGTTGAGATCTGTAAGGCGAAGCTTTAGAATCTCCTCATTTTTTGTCTTGTATGATAAGGGATGATGTTGTAGTCAACATTTCCACGAGAAGGCTTGTCTTCTTAACATAGCTGTGGGATGTAATTAGTCAAATGAAATTGCGAAAGCGGACCAGTGATTCTGTGGCCTCTTTCCACATCTTTCCGCTTCGAAAAGTGAAAGACAGTTTCGCCAGCCCCAGATTCGCTGATGGAACCGGTCTATACAGTGATTACGTGCGGCGTTCCCGAATTCAGCGAATAATTCATTGAAGAAGCGGAAGTGATTGTGGAAGTGAAACCAAACTTTAACGTGTTTTTTTTTTTTGGTCTTACAGTGGCATGGCAATAATTAGCAGCCAGGCCGAAGTTCTCGGTACCAAGAGGGGTTACCATTAAGCTTTTATCTCCAAACTACCACGCACGAAACGCGCTTATCAGGCAGATCTATAATTACTAAACGTAATTACGCTCAAAACTGGGCGAAGGAATGCTGTGATGTCAAAGCCGGAGAACGGGCTATTTGCTCTCTTGCACTACTTGCTCTCGTGCATTTGCTCATGCATTAACGTAGATAATTTTGTTAACCAATCCAACCAGTTCATTCATCACTAACTCATACTTCATAATTGATTTGCTGTGTTAAAGCACTGTCTTTTTCATTAGCTGGTAACTTGCGTCATATGGTGTCTTTTTCTTTGTGTGTGTGTGTGTAGGTGCTTCTACTTGAATATAATAACATTTGAATAACTTTTGAACAATAACTTGAATATAAAAACAGTTGTTCTGTTTTAGATTACTTTTTAATGTATATGTCAAGACGGGATGGCAGGCCTCGTTAAAGCTATAAACTTTATAGTTATAAAATTAGTACAGGAAGTAAAAAATAAAAATAAAACAAAGAAACACCCAAAAGCACTGTACGCACAGAAGATCACGATGACAAAAAAAGATGTCTCTAGGCAGAGTTCGAAACATGGAGAGCGATCAATCATAACAACGAGGATAGAGCCCATCCAAATGCATTTCGTGCTCTTAAAGGTAAGATAACATTACGCCACGAACAATCAAACATGACACCAGATGTAGCTACAATCGCCTGGTAAACGTTCACTTAAGAAATACATCTGTTGGTTCAAATATCATTGTAGAACTTGCTTCGGACATGTTTTTTAAATGATGATGCTTAAATATTAGGTCGTGAAGCACGTAATGAGGAGAGAATATATATATATATATATATATATATATATATATATATATATATATATATATATATATCCACGGTGGCCCAGTGGTTTGCGGTGCTTGATTGCTGACCTGAAAGTCTGAAGGTCGCGGAACTGAATCCCGGCTGCGGAGGCCGCATTTGGATACAGGCTAACGGCCCGTGATAGAGGCCCCTGCACTTACATCTAGGTGCATGACGATCAACCCCCAGGAGGTCGAACTTTCTGAAGGTGTCCACTGCGGCGTCTCTCATAACCTGATTTTGGGGCGTAAAGCCCCGACGATTGCCTTTACTTCAAGGTACTTATCACACATCATGGGTAAGAAAAATTAACGCGTTTTGACGTGTTAGCTGTAGTTGCGTTCTGAACCAATAGTGGAATAAAACATTTCAGCGCATATACGTTGAGGTAAAGTTCTCTCGGGAATTTTGGCTTAAGATTCTCACCTCTTTCTCATACACTCTCTCCCTTCGCATATATCTCAAATTCACTGGGATTCTTTGAGGTGAAAGACATTAGTCTCGTCAAAACACTTGATTTTCCATAGTGCTGCGGTGTGTACTTGCCGTATGTTGCGTGTATTTAGTTCACCCGTTCTCTAACCGACCAATCCTACACGCTATAGGCACACGCATCACCTAACGAACTTCTTCAGTGCTCATTGGAGAACGTCTCTCTCTCTTTCCCATTCGCAACCTCTCTGGCAAAGGATCGCTCCAGAGCGGGGCAATCAAAACGCAATCACGACCACTTCGACGTAACGCCAAGGCTCCTTCCCCACACTTCCCTTTCTCCTTAGCCGAATTCATCCTCGCATCACAGCGGCTCACGTTTGTCCGAGTTGATCTGGCCCGCTAATTACTACAACGGCTGGGTTCTCCGCCAGAGGGAACTGCCGGCGATGTAGCCACCCCCCCCCCCCCCTCGATCAATGTGGCTTGCGCTGCTCGTTGCTGCTACAGGCTGCGAGGCAATAAGCCTCGCGAAGTGGGAAGGTCTGAACTATTGCCAAGTCTGATTTCGAAACGAGAGTCGGCGAGACGAGATAAATGACGACAACAGTGGGAGCTTTTGCGACGTTAATTCTCTAAACAGAACATACGTGTACTCTTTATACATGTATTTTAATTTAAAAAAAGACAGCTCGAAGGATTCATAATAAACTCACCAAGGATGACTCTAAAGGAAAAAGTCGGTCTTTTTTTCTTTTCCTTGTCGTTCAAATGCACTGATTACATTCATTGAAGGTGTCTTGTTCTCAGCTCCTACAGTCGTGCATTTTCCTCTGTGCGGTCAAAGAAATTGAACACCGATTAATCTTTCTGTTCCGTAAACATAAATGTTTCAAAAAAATGCGCGCGTGTGAGAGACGTAGAAGAAGGGTAGCCGATCTGCTGCTTGTATTGTGTGGTTGCCCTTGGCCTGCACCGCTCCTGCTATTTAATCTGATCGGTAGGTGAAGCTATTTCTTCGTAACAGTATTAAACTTTTGGGCTCTGGGTTGCGTAACTGAAATTCCAGGAACACGTTACTTGGACAATCAAGGTGCAACTAGTTAAAAGATATAGTTTTCGTTAAAAAATATTAACAAACTCGATTTCATGAAATGGAGAGATTAATAAAATTATGAAGGCAACTCCCACGGAAAAAAAATTGAGTCGTTAAATGAAGGCAAAACCTTCTTACCAAGACTAACCATAACCCAGTTAGTAAAAATCTGCAATAAAATCGAACCTAGAAATACCAGGAGTGGCATTTCTAACAAGCTTTTTTTTATTTTTTCTTTAATTTAGTCGACAGTTTCCCTTTTAGCCATGGGGAATTTGTCATGCATGACTTACACCGAGCAAAGAGATAGGATCGTATTGGTTAATGAACAATAGAATAAGGTCAGGGCACACTGCGAAAAACGCCTGCAGTGGATTCAATGGACGATGGTGTTACCCCAGGAAGGATGGCAACAGCAACAATAGCAATTACGTGAAAGAGGCCTTTCGATGACTATTAGCCGCCGTGAGCGATTAACAGAAAGAGTACGGCAATGGCCCACTGTTATCGCAACAAGCGTCATTGCAGTGCCAACGGGAACTGTACACAATCCGTCTTTATACGGAATCAGCCGGGTCTAAGCGTTTTTTTTTTCTTCATCAGCACTAACGCAACAGATGGAGTCTTGGTAATGGGGGAAAAACGAAAACGTAGAGAGTGGTGTTCGCGAAGGATTGAAAGAGATGAGAATCCCGACAAGAGTAATTTAGTGCACACATAGAAGTCGTCTGCAATCGGGAACTCGTTGGCTTCAAGACCGGAATCGTCTGCTTTTCCTTTGGCCCCAGGGGACACAGGAGCATGGAGAAACGAGCCTTCCGGCCCCCTACCGGGAGATAGGAAGAAGAAACAATGCGAAGCCAGTGCAGTGGGAGATCCAGACTGAAGACCCCGGAGGGAGGAATGGCTGATGGTGATGAGGTAGACAAGGAAATAGAACAATAAGAGAATAATTGGCTGGGGAAAAAAAAGCGGTTAGCAACTGAACCAGAGAAAAGGCGGCAAGGTTGGTTCCGTGTTCACTCTTAAGGAAGTCGTAGTGAAATGCTCACGAGCGCAAAATAACCACTGTTTCAGTTGTTTTCGTATTTTTGTTACCTTTATGTATGCCCGTAGGTGCTGAACATGAGTTTATGAGGAGTTTCTTTCGACATTTAACCCGGGATACAAAGCCGGTGGGCGCCATTCTGAAACAGACCAGAAAGCCATGAAAATGAGTCGTTTGCCTACCGTTTCGAACTCAATATACTGCGTGGCTTACACAGTCGTCAGTGCAGTGAACATCCACCATTGCTACAGTTGTTGGAGCCACAGGCTACACCTAATCCTGATCCGTTATTGTACGCGTACACAATGTTACCTAGAAAAAAAAAACTAAACCTGCCAGAGATTCCTTCTCCTTCCTTTTATTAAACATACTGCTGTTGCACAGCTCAACGCAAAGTGGTTGAGCATTATGGCAGGGCGTTGTCGTAGAGTGAAGCGGTAGAGTGTTGTTGTAGAGCGTTGCGGAGAAGCGTTGCGGAGAAGCGTTGCCAAAGGTAGCTCAGGAAGTGTTGAGGTAGGGCTTTGCTGTAGAGCGTCGCGGTAGAGCGCTACAGCAGAGCGTTGCGGTAGAGCAAAGGTCCCAAACACGCGGGCCGCCGACGTCTCACGTGAGGCCGGTATATATATATATATATATATATATATATTCACCACATACTAGCTGCTGAACATACTTTCTCAAAAAGTATGTTCAGCAGCTACACAGACCTCACTGGAATAAAGCGCTCTTTTCGTGAGCCCCCCTACCCTACGGTGACCGTGTGTTGAAATAACCGGGGAACAAGCGCTGCGTATAGTCCAGACTCTGCTTACATATTTAAGTCATCGTAGAAATTAGTATCGCCAAGTTTTTGTTTTTTTTTTCCGAATTCTCACGTCAAATCCCGTTCGGTTATCACGTCCAAACGACCACCTTCGCTAATATGTTGGTCCGGGTAAAGGCGAAAGGTTGAGCAGAGATGTGTAGGACAGAAGTAAAATGACTGATTCATTGATATGCGGGGTTTAACGTCTCAAAACCCCCATATGACTATAAGAGAGGCCGTAGTGGAGGGCTCCGGAAATTTCGAGCACCCAAATTCTTTAACATGCCCCCAAATATGAGCACACGGGCCTACAGCAGACAGGGGGAGAAATGCAAGTAGCAGGACAGGAAAACGTGCGTCCCGCATTCGCCTAAGGGACATTTGGCGTCATGGGCGTCGATGCGCAGTCCCTCTCCCGCGGGCATACAGCCACCGTGCTCCGACATTCCACCAGAAAGACCACCAACGTATCGAAAGTAGGCGAAATAGACTGTTTATCGGCACAGACACGTCCTACTAGTAGAATTGCGATGTTTTGCGTCATTTCTCCCCCATTCGTTTTTTGTTCAGTGTGCATCCTTCTAAGCCAGTGCATTGGGCCCGAAAAAAAGATACAGCTGGCAAGTATCTGGTCACGGCGGAGTGGTGCGGATGTAATTGGCTGATTGCTTTATGGTTACACATTGTTTTAGACAAACATGCATGGGAGCAGCGTTCGTGAAACCATGCCGAAAATTCTTCTCTACGCCCCGCAGGTTTTGCTGACCGTCTTTTTCGTCTGGCCATTTCGTCCTACGCGCATCGATCCTGGGCAGGCCTTTCAAGCTTCAACTGGCGATGACGTGCTGGATATCTACAATCGTGGCTGCGACGGTATCAACTTTCGACTAAGCAACTCGACGTTCACCCGGAACACGGCCAAAGTGACGGCGGCAGCACTGTGGCGCACGGATATAAACAAGCCACGCAGCACACTTGCCTTTAGTGGGCATGGGAGCAGCGTTCGTGAAACCATGCCGAAAATTCTTCTCTACGCCCCGCAGGTTTTGCTGGCCGTCTTTGTCGTCTGGCCATTTCGTCCTACGCGCATCGATCCTGGGCAGGCCTTTCAAGCTTCAACTGGCGATGACGTGCTGGATATCTACAATCGTGGCTGCGACGGTATCAACTTTCGACTAAGCAACTCGACGTTCACCCGGAACACGGCCAAAGTGACGGCGGCAGCACTGTGGCGCACGGATATAAACAAGCCACGCAGCACACTTGCCTTTAGTGGGCATGGGAGCAGCGTTCGTGAAACCATGCCGAAAATTCTTCTCTACGCCCCGCAGGTGCGTAATCAATTCTCACTTTTCGCACAGCGATCTAACAATCGCTTTTTGATACTGCTCCCATGCCCACAAGTGCTTTGTGAAACATTGCTCGATTGCGTTGATGTCGCGCTGTTGCTGCTTCTGTCAGGTGACATAGAGACTAACCCTGGTCCTTCTAAACCCCGAAACCAATCCACAGCTCCCGACGAACCTCAGGATGCGAACTCGGAGCAAATGAACACAATGCTTCAGATACTCAACGACATCAACGAACGGACAATCGCATTAACTAAGGGGCAAGCGGATCTTCAAACAGATATCAGAGAAATCAAGTCCGGCCAGCGGGCAATAGAAACAAAGCTGGTTGACATTTTCGGCCGTCTTGAATGCTTAGAATCAAAGTCGGATGTGATAGAGCAGATGAGTGGTGACCTGGCGGCTGTCAGCGACGCTGCAGAACGCTTGATGTCGCAGCAGGGCGTCTTTCAATCTCGCCTGGACGACCTAGAGGACAGGTCACGGAGAAGTAACCTGCTCGTTCATGGCATCCCGGACTCGCGGGAATCGTGGCAAGACACAGAGGAGAAGACGCTAGCTGCACTATCAAGTGCGCCAGGAAAAGCCATTACTGGAAACGATGTCGATCGCGTTCACCGCATAGGCACCTTTTCCAGCTCCAAAACTCGTCCGGTCATCATTAAATTTCGCAGCTTCAAGATGAAGGAAGCGATTCTTTCCGACCGCGCTGTTTTAAAAACTAAAGACATTGCGGTATCGGAAGATTACTCAGTCGCAACTAGGCAGGCTAGAAAGAAACTTGTAGAATTCGGCAAAGGCCAACCCCACTCTCCCAAATTCCAATTGCGCTATAACAAACTAATAATAGATGACCGGTGCTTCATGTACGATACCGTGTCTGACAGCGTAAAAGAAATAAAACGGGCGCCACCGACTGCGCCACTTCCCAATGCCACGTCCGCCGCACCGCTTTTGGCGAGTGCGTCTGCGTTGTCCGGCAGGCCTACCAGCTAGGAACCCGCGAGGGGAGCTAGAGCACCGATGCCATGTGTCTCCGTAATTCTAGCAAATACTCGTAGTGTAACAAGCAAACGGGAATCCCTTAACTCTGTCATTAACACCGTTAGCGCAGACATCGTAGGCACTCACTGAAACATGGTTGCACACACACATTCATGATAGTGAAATCTTCGACGTGTCCTGTTTTAACATTTATCGCTGCGATCGCACCTTGCGTCAAGGCGGTGGTGTATTACTTGCTGTCAAAAAGTCTTATCCATCTCACTTAATTCACGTTCACACTGATTTAGAATCTGTATGGTCTTGCGTTGACATTGGGCACCGGAAATTTGTTATGGGCGTTTGTTACCGTCCACCTTCATATCCCCCAACGTTTGTGTCTGAACTACACGATGCGCTGAATGTTGTTTCTACACGACACCCCACTGCTCCTATATTCCTTATGGGTGATTTTAACTTCCCACATATTTCTTGGTCCTCGGAAACTCCCGTATCCAAACCACTTTCGTCTCAAACAACAGAATTTCTCAATCTTTGTTCATTATTTTCTTTTTCCCAGCTCGTTTCTGAACCGACTAGAACCACGCAAGAGACCGCGAACATACTAGATTTGATATTAACTACGCACGCTAATTTTGCTTCCCCGATTTCATACTTACCCGGTCTGAGCGACCACTCGCTCCTTTCATTCAATATAAACGTTCCACTAAGCAAGGCTACGACCTCAACTAAGCAAATTCGCGACTACTCAAGAGCAGACTTTGAAACTATTAACAACGAACTAGCTTGCTTTCTGGACATTTTCTTGTTGCATTTTGATACGCGTACCGTTCAAGAAAACTGGAACCTATTTAAAAATAAAGTTCACGAACTAACTGATAAATACATACCTCTGCGCACAATAAATTCTAACCCGGAGGCGCCTTGGTACAACAAGCAGTTAAACAGGCTGTCTAATCGAAAAAGCGCTGCTATCGTCTGGCTAAAAAATCCCCGAGTGATTACCGATGGAACGCATACACAACCGCCAACAAAGCATACATTGCAGCAGTAAAACTTGCCAAATCACACTTTCTTCAGCGCACCCTTCCTTCTATGCTTATTAACGACCCTAAAAAATTTTGGCGTGTGATCACTCCTTCTAAAACGAATAGTATTACATTAACTGGGCCAGATGGTTCCATTATACCCAGTAGCGAATGTTCTTCCCTACTCAATGCAGTTTTTTGCCAGAACTTTGTTGTTTCTTCTAACCCCTCAATACCTGAACTTCAGAACTGTAATTATCTCTCCATGGACCCCATTGTTCCTGACCCAGGTGGTGTAAGTAAAATAATCCAGTCACTGAAACCCTCATCGAGCCCCGGTGTTGACCTTATTAATACGAAGTTCTTAAAAAGTACTGTTGTGTATTCCTCTATTATTTTGTGCAAAATATTCCAGCAGACCCTCGACACGAGCATCCTGCCGGCGGATTGGGAAGTCGGGAAGGTGGTGCCACTCCATAAGTCCGGTAACAAACATACGCCTAACAATTTCCGACCCATATCACTAACAAGCATTCCATGCAAAATTCTCGAACATGTATTTTTTCCCATCTGGTCAAATTTCTTGAATTTAACTCTTTCTTCTCACCCGCGCAACATGGTTTTCGAAAGAAGTTCGCGTGCGAGACCCAATTGCTTTCATTAACCCACAAGCTACACTTAATTTTAGATCGCCGTTCATCCGCTGATTGTATCTTCCTCGACTTCTCCAAGGCTTTTGACAAAGTGTCTCACAAACTACTCCTTTACAAACTAAGCAAGTTAAATCTAGATCCTAAGTTGTTTGCATGGATTGAGTATTTCCTTTCTAATCGTTTCCAGTTCGTCACAGCCAATAACTATGACTCTTCACCCAGTTCTGTTCATTCCGGCGTTCCCCAGGGCTCTGTCTTGGGACCCACTTTTGTTTTTGACTATACATTAATGACCTACCTAGCTGTGTTCTCTCTAATATTCACTTGTTTGCAGATGACTGTGTTATTTTTCGAGAAATTAACAACGATAACGACGTTACGGCACTGCAATCGGACATTACTGCAATTTCTAACTGGTGTGAGCAATGGTTAATGGAACTTAATACAACTAAATGCAAAGTCTTACGCATTTCAAGAACAGCCCTTTCGACGGGTTCCTATTACCTTAACAACACACTTCTTGAACCTGTGACGTCGTACCGATACCTGGGAATTCACATAACAACTGATCTTACCTGGTCGCTTCATATTAATACCGTTATTATTAATGCTAATCGCCTGCTTGGCTACCTTCGCCGCAACTTCTTTTCTGCACCTACCTCTTTAAAAACACTTTTGTATAAATCATTGGTTCGTTCTAAACTCGAATATGCATCATCCATTTGGGACCCGAGCCATGACTATCTGGTGACATCACTTGAGCTCGTGCAGAACAACGCAGCACGTTTCATTCTCGGTAATTTCACTCGTGCGGCAAGTGTCACGTCCATGAAAAACTTGCTTCAATTACCCACTCTAACTTCGCGCCGCAAACACTCTCGCCTCTGTCTCTTTCACAAAATTTACTACCATAATTCGCCCCTATTCAGTGAGTTAATTACTCCTCCTTCATATATTTCTTCTCGTATGGATCACCGACACAAAGTAGGAACAATACCATGCAACACCAATGCCTTCTTTCAGTCATTTATTCCTCGGACGTCACAAGATTGGAACCGCCTTCCCGGACTGACCGCCGCAATCGAAGACAACCATCAGTTTCGTGCAGCGCTAGCTAACATTGTATGATTAGGGCCCATGTATGTTTGTACTTATCTGCTTACTACTTCTGTTGCTGCTTTTTAGTTTTTTGTATAACCTTGTAACCCACTCCCCTCTGAAATGCCTGTAGGCCTTGAGGGTACAAATAAATAAAAAATAAAAAAAATAAAAAAGAACTCTACTACAGGAGATCTTAAAGCCGTCCCGTGGGCCTCACACATATAGCCCCGTAGTCAGAAACGCTGCTAGAGTTGACGAGAGTTCTAGCGCGAGAAAATAACGACGACACAGAGACAAGAATGTCATCGTTTTGTTTTTGCGCTCTAACTATAGTCATGCCATACCAACTAACCCAAGCTGCCACACTTCTAAGCTAGACTTGAACTTTATTTGCCACCGACTTCAATGCAGAACAAACACAAAAGCCGGTGTCAGGGCAGCACGAACGCATAGACGCGTTGTAACCGCGCTGCATCGAAGGTGGCTTCAAGTTGTGTTCGAGTCATGGAGCGTTTCTGAATATGGGAGATGATGATGCCGTAGCTACTTAAAAGGCTCTCGAAAGCCAGAGTAGCCACAGTACGTAAGCCGAGCTGCTCTTTCAAGACAACATCCTGCGTATTGCAACGAAGGATATGCTTGCTGTTGAGGGTTTCTATTTCTTAGGTAGCCGTCGTGGTGGACACATGTTTTTCTTCTCTCTTATAAATGTTCGTCCCCTTTTCAAAATGACATATTTCTAACACATCCTTCAGTCGTAGCACCGTAACGTTAGCACAAAAGTCTTTATCTTACATATCCTCTACAGTACACCTCACGTGATAGAGAAGAATAACGCGAAGAAGAAAAAATAGGCAGATCCCACGTACAGTGGGAACTCATGATATGCGAAGCATGAATGAGCAAGGTTTATATGTCTCTTTAAAATCACCACAACGTTACGAGATGGTGGTAAATCATGCCGTACAGGACTTCCATGTCATGATTATCATGTTTGGATGTGTCGTTTACCTTCATAATCTATTAACCCCACGTGATACCAAATTTAGTATATGTGGAGCTAGCGAAACTGCCGCGAGTAGGCAACGAGCATGGTATGTTGTCATGTTATTACATGACACACGTGTCATGAGTGTCATGTTTGCACCAGTCATATACCTTCGTCATCCATTGACGTCTCGTAACACCAAATTTGGTATATGAGTAGCTAGAGAAATGGCTTAGAGTGCATTATGAAGGGCCCGTTATACTCGAAGATAAAGTTGACGCGTGCGCACGCTGGGCACAGTGACGCTATACGTTAGCGAAACGTGAGAACTCTCAAGTCTGACGCGAAGTGCGACCAGCGTCTGTGAACGCAGCTCAACGCCAACCAGCGCGAAAATTGACATGCTGCATTTAATACAAAGGAGGTTACCTAGAGAGCACTGTGTCTGCCTATTTTTGTGACGGAGGGACGCTGGACGCGCATACACGCGCATGCGTCAAAGCAACGCAGCGCGGCGCGCACCTGCGTGTATATGGCCAGACCGGCACATGGCGTGGCCACGCCGGCGCAACGCAACGAAATGAACGACGGCAAGAACGCGCACTGCATCACGTCGAAATGTATTGGCGCCTTGTCTGTGGCATGTAGTAATGTTATAACATAGCACGTATCTTCAATATAAACAAAAATCTCCAGCAATAAAAAAATTCGCAGCGTGCGTGTTAACTACAAGCCAAATTCTCCTGTCTCTTATTCACCATTAGCAGCTATTGCCATATACATTCAGTACTATCTGAGAAGAAAGGGTTGCCACGTTATACTCGCTGGGCGTAACCTCCTTGGTTTTGGAAAGGTTTAGCGAGCGTTGGGCCGCAGTACCATAAATACAGTGAACTGGTACAGGCCATGATTTCGAGGCGGTTAAAGGTGGGAAGTAGAAACGAAGCGCAAGCCGTAAGAAAGTGTGCGTGTGGCATCTCTCGTTCAGTCCTTGGAATGTCCGCTAGATGGCAGTGCTTCTATATGTCGAATATATGATGAAAAGATGCGAGATGGAGGTACTTGGAGTGTTGAGTACACGGACCAACGAACACACAGACAGATGCATAGATGGCCGCTCAGATGGCTGCACTGACGGATGGACACATGGACGGATGCAGGGGCGGATGCATGTACGAACGCACGGATGGACGTGCCAACGCATGAACAGGCGCACGCATGACGGGTGGATGGACGCATGGACGGTCACACAGATGGACGCATGGACGGACGGAAGCAAGAATGACTGGATGGACGCATGCTTTGCCCAACTCTCCATCATTCAACCTGTAGATATGCTGGCATTTTTTAACTGTTGATTAACCGATCCAAGTTCTTTGAATTCGAGTGTCTTGGACACATCTTCGCGAATAATTGTACGCCGGCTTCCGCTGTCCACAATACCACGAGTTTATATAGGCCTTTCGCGTTTTATCTATTAACATTGCCCAAAATGTTTGCAATGAGATTTCTGAGTACATGTACGAATGAGAGCTGATATGCAGACTCTTGGCAGTTACAGAGCCTTCGTTCTGTTCCTTCTTATGTTTACACTTGGGATTCCACATCAAAGAAACTTGTCTACCTCCGCATGACCCACACTTCACTTTTCTGTAGCAGTCCTCGGCGAGATGTGCTCTTATAATGCATCAATAACGTAGTTTCTCAGTAGCGAATTTCTCCCTATTTTCTACGTAGATATTACTGCTGTCACACACTGGAGTTGCGTGCATCGTAGACCCGCAAAACAGAGTCTTGGTTTTTAGCTTTCGATGAAGACAGCGAAACCACTGCTCTTGGTAGAGTGGCGTGCAAGTTCCTTTTCTCTTCATGTGGACAGGCGAGTTTCTTTCTTTGAAAGTCATGAAAGTCACTTCTTTTGCGGATTTTAACTTCCACGCGAAGGTACGCCAGGAGTTTTTGCAACCACTTCTCGGCTGTGGCTGTAGACGACGAGTTGTGCTGTTGTCCATAGCCTGCACTGTCTGCCCTAGACAGCGGTAACCTCAAGTTGGCTTTTTCCTGTAATAACTAACGACAATGTGTGTTAGCGAAACACTCAACAAAATATCTGTCATCATAGTTGCATAGCTGGCAAGGCTGACGAATAATCCTTTCAGACCTCTGACTTGACATTGCACTTCATCCAACCGTTTTCGAAAGTTCTAGACGACTTTCGAAGAGTCAACTGCAGGTGATGCGCGCAGTCGGCGTTGCTGGCGTGTACAATACGCCGGTTATCTCTGAAGCGACTGTGACATGGTCCTAGCACTCAGCCGTCGCTTGCAGACAAGAAATCGCGGTGGCTGCATTTCCTCTCAGAGGAATCTTTTATTATTGAAAATTTTCTCCCTTTGTCAGGCTTTTGTTTTCCTCAACAGAGGTCTTAAACTGCTCCAAAAAAAAGACCAGTGGCAAAGTCGTCTATGAAATCTCTGCAGCTGGAGTCTGGGGTGCTTGATTTTCTCACGTGGTGTGCAATCCTTGGGTGTCTGAGATGACGTTGCAGGTAGAGACTGGGTTCTCGTAGAACAATAGTTTTGACGCCATTGCCACTACCGAGCTTTAAGCTGCTCCAGCATTCGTTGCACAGCGTCTTGATACATTTGCACAGCTGCAAACTCTGTAGCACACGCTTCCTCTGGAATAAGCTCTTCCAGCTCCGCTTTAACATTATTCACATCTGCGTTGTTTTCTTGCAGCCGTTAAATCCAAGCATAAATGTTTGCACAGTCACACTTTCCATCACTGCTTTGGCTTCATTGGTGAGACGCTTATTCATGCGTCGTCACGCCGCTTGCTTCTCTTTAAGCGATTTGACGCAATTCACCTTGCTCCACCTATGCGTGACCGTGATCACCTCAAAAAGCAGCGGCATATAGTTATCATGACGTCTTGTCTAGCTTTTTTATAAGGTTGCAGCTGTCCTCACAACGTGCTGTGTTCCATTCGAAAGCTGCGATGAGTAGTGGAAGTATTTATTGTCCCTGTTAGTACTTTCGACGGGTTTTGGAACCCCACTTGGTGAAATGACTGGTGACGGGATTTGAAGAAACAAGACTACATTTACTTTATTGACACATAACAATTCGAACACAGTCCACAGTGGACGCTTTCTTTTTTCGCTTCTCTCTTCAGGGCTCACACATGCTTTTTGATGTCTTCTTTTGCATGTTCTTAACGAAAGGTAAATATTCGGTAGACCAATGGCTTCACAGAGCACCTAAACAAGACATCGCCGACAAGCTGACCAAGTACGTCGACGTCACACAAGGGACGTGAAATGCCATTTTTCCATACAGCAGTTTTGCATACGACACCCTCACGAAACAAACAGTGTGAAGGACGGCGTAAAAGCTGATTCATCCTAGAAGCTTGGCAATGACATTTTACGCCATGTTGCCCAACATATCCGATAAATAAAACTTCGACGTCACCATCGACCTTGAGCGCCGTAGAAGCCCTAGAAGTGACCCGTCTGCTCGTCAAGAGCTATCAAAAGACCGACAACTGGCAATATAACCTTGACGACACCACGCGGAGTACCAGCTAAGCCAGCGTGTGTGAGTCTGCACAGATTACACCGATGCAGACTTGTGGCAATCTTCTCCGACGATACTTCTGGACTTACAGGGTACTTCTACGTCTCGGTGCATTCGACTACGAGATATTCCATGATGACACAACCAACTCTTGGCAGCGCCTAGCCCGCCCCGAGGTCATGCATGTGGCGCACCTGAGCTTTCTTATGCGACTTAAGAAAATGTGGACCCCCATTGTTGCGTGCTCTGTTAGCGTATATGATTTTCACTTCCATGTTGCGTTCTATGCATAAGCCAATTCGTTTTCACACGTGACCATTGTCACGCATAGTATTTTGATGGGCTTAGATTACGCCCACAAAAGCTCTCAGCAATGTTCGGCGCACATTGCGCCTCCGTCTTCGAGAAGCTTAACAACTATAGTAGATTTTTTTAGAGCACGCACAGGATGTCATCAGTCATATTGCGGTTAAAACAATATTCTGAAAAGTGTTGGCTTAGACTTATGTTGTGATAGGTGGGCGGCTGATTATTTATGTGGTTGGTGTGTGGGGTGACTTCTCATTCTGTGTGCACGGGAATCACCGT
Organism: Rhipicephalus annulatus; assembly: GCA_013436015.1. Lineage (NCBI taxonomy): Eukaryota > Metazoa > Arthropoda > Arachnida > Ixodida > Ixodidae > Rhipicephalus > Rhipicephalus annulatus. The sequence goes on along the minus strand of WOVY01009649.1, from coordinate 773,322 downwards.
GATGCCGATAGTGACGAAATAATGAAGCACGACTGTGCACGTGCTCGTGAATGGGTCTCGAGTCAAGCTCTCAAGTGACGGAAACAGCTCAGCTAATAGCAGAGAAGCGTTGGAGATTGAAGATCGGGCCCCGCCATGAGTTCTCATTCTGACTCCTCTTGTCGAAGCCTCGGGCAGGCTGCCGAGCAACGCAACGCTGTGGACGTGCTTCACGTTGGCTCAGCCCTTTCTGAATGTTTTCCGCAAATTTATCAAGTGAAATACCTGACAATTGACCACCGCCGGTACGAGCGAGTCCACCCAAACGCTTCAACACCAAAAACCTTAGTGACATACCTTTTTTGAAGTTTTTTGATGTGAAAAACCACCAGAGCCACAAGTGTGCCTAGCTAAGCCGACACCGACAAGACTGACGCTGGCCTGGCGAAGGGTGATTAGCGGTGCTGAGTTGTAAGCTAAGGGATCGAACGCAGCTCCTAAATGGGCATAGATGAAGTGGAAGTGGGGGAAACTCCGAGTAATGATTCCAGAGAGGAGGATAGTGATCCGACGAGACGAGATGCTGACGGTGACGTGGAGGGCTGGATTGAAGTCACGTATAAAAGGAATGGCCGTGTGAGCTCTGGCAAAGAGAGAGCACAGCAAGGCACCCGCTCAAGAATCCCGATGCGCAGATATAAGAAGAGCATAGTGAGCCAGATTTTACAAGCAAGCAAGATGCCAAGACTACCCGCAGATGACATCAAGACACATGTGCAGAGCCAGCTTTGACGAATCGATACGCCAAGAAGCAGGGGTGAGCAACGTCAAAATATTCACAATCTACCCCAACCCAACACAAAATATTCTGGGGATCAGCACACCAGATCAGAAGACGGCGACGAGATTCGTCAATATCAAGGATTTAAAAATCAACGGGAAGAAGTACGAGACCAACACGTACGTATCGGTACCGGGACACATGGCCAAGGTGACAATAAGCAACATTCCCTTAAAGTACACACATGATCAGCTCGTGCACACACTGGTGAACGCGAGAAACCCTTCAGTGGCATACGCCAAGAGACTCGGGAGCACGACGACCGTTATACTACTGTACGAAGGTAACAGGGTCCCCATGTGGGCTTACTTGGACAACATTTTGATGAAAGTTTTACTCTACCGGAAGCAAATCGACTTTTGTAAAGAGTGCGGGAGGCTCGGGCACAGGTCCGATGTGTGCCCGAGACCAGCAGACAAGTTGTGCATGGCGTCTGGTGCCAAAAATTATACCAGAGACCATAAATGCACACCCAAGTGCAAGCTCTGCGGAGGCACACACCCCACGGCAGACGCGACTTGCAAGGCTAAATTTAAGACTCAATACTTCGTAAAGCAACAAAGGTGGGCTGCGAGGAGAAAAAGAAAGAACTCTAGCGGGAAGCCAGCTCACCAGACCCGGACACCTGGGGAAGCAGCAGCACCCAACCAGCCCGTGCAGCTACATTAAGGTCCAGATGCAGATCAATGTCCAGGCTGGGAGCCTGGGGACTACGTCACTCGGGGTCAAGGTCCAGAAGCAGATCCAGGACCAGGCACGGGCTGAGATCTACCTTGAGGGGAAGGACGCCCTAAGTTACAATGAAGCAGCTGGAACAGAAGAGATAAACAGCCCAAAAAATGAAGACTAAGTGAAGAAAGGACACAAGACGAGCGCTGTCTGGACAAGTATGTGGTTCCATACCGACTCTCAGCGCTTCTCTTGTGTTCTTCCTTCACTCTGTTTTTTGCGCTGTTTATCTCAATGCGGGGCTAGCGAGTTTACTCTACACGTTGAATTTTAAATATACTCACTGAAAAAAGCTTGTTTCTCTCCGTAGATCAGTATGGTTCTCGGGTGTCAACCCGAAGATCACGGGTTCGATCCCGGACACGGCAATACCGTTTCGATGGAAGCTCGTGTGCCATGCGATATCAGGGCCCGGTAAAGAACACCTGATGGTGATAAAATCCAGAGCTCCCCCCCACGGTGGCTCTCATATTCATATGATTATTTTACGTTGACTCCCAGGTATTACTAGCAGGTAAGAATACTGATTGTTGGCCTAGTTTATAGTTGCCTAATGACATGCTTTGGCGGCAAATAACACACACACAAAGTAAAGGAACACGCAACGACAAGCGCAAGCGGCACTTCCCACTTGAGTGTTCCTTCACTTTGTGTGTGTGTGTGTTATTTGCGGCCAAAGCATGTCATTATTAACAGGATTGGCTCCATTATTCGGGCTTTGCCGCCTCTTTCTGCGTTCCCTGCCCCGCCGCGGTGGTCTAATGGTTAAAGTACTCGGCTGCTGATCTGCAGGTCGCGCGATCAAATCCCGGCTTCGGCGGCTGCATTTTCGATGGAGGTGGAAATGTTGTAGGCCCGTGTGCGCAGAATTGGGAGCACGTTAAAGAACCCTAGGAGGTCGAAATTTCCGGGGCCCTCCACTATGGCGTCTTTCAAAATCATATGATGGTTTTGGGATGTTAAACCCCACATATCAATCAATCAATCAATCAATCAATCACTTATTCGGCATTCCCGTGTGCCGGCAGGACTCCCCTCCTCCACGGTCTGCTGCACTGAGAGAGTGGGGAGTGATGTTTAAATCCTTCTCACCCGGTAACGGTTGTGGACTGTGGCGCCATGTGTGGAGTCACAGAACGTTTCGCGTGCGTGCGCCGGGAACAAGAGGGAACCTCTCAAGGACGACAGAGGGTACGCATGCATTTTTTTCTGCCCGTCGGTTCCCATTGTTTAGGACTCGCACTGACTTCGCCAGCGGCGTCTTGCGACCTTTTATCGCCCCTTTCGTACGCTAGGCTGAAGAGCGGTGCGGTGTCCCAGTGCGTAATCAGGCTACGCCGACCCGCATCTCTCTGAAGCCAGCGCGAGTGCCTTTGCCCTCGCTGGAGAAACCGGCCTTTTGTCCCAGTGTCCCCGTGAATCACTTTACCACGGAGACGTGCTCGCAGCACCACTGTGTGGTACTTCTCGTCCGTGGTGTGGATCAGCCCATTTGCTTTCCCGCCACACCTTTGCAACAGGCTCTGTACTGCGTTTTGGTGTTGCCGCAGAGAATCAAGTGTTGAGACCTTTAGCAGTACCGTGTTCTCGCCACGGCGATGGTTAACGCGTGCCCTGCAGCTCGCTAAGAACGGACACACGCTAGTGGCCATACTCTTTCGGGATACGTGTACACTACAAGCGCTAGTAGAGAAATTAGAAAAATATTGGTCAAGCCCTACTCACATGTAATGTCGCATTTCACGTAACTGAGATAAGCGCCCTAAGGAACGCGTTTTTTTTGTGCGGGCAACGGGAAACCAAGCAAGCGCAGCCCGTCCGAGCGGCCGGAGCTTTGCCCTCTTCCCGCTGGGGCAGTTAACGGCGCTGCGCAATCTTAAGCCTGTCCTCTCTATAGGGCCTAGACACTACATGACCGCCGGTCATGTGGGCTTCCTACCCAGTCTCGCCTCGTAGCGCGACGCAGGAAGAATCTGCTGCTGCTGACCTTCCAGGGACAGACAGCAGCAGCTACCTAACCACCAACTTGTTCCGGGAAGCAACCCGCTTCCCCTTTTTCCAGTGAAACAGACCGAAGGAATGTTGTGTCAGGAAGCGCGGTGACTATTTGACGGTCATGTGTTACTGACTGATGCCATGATGGGCGGTATCTTGTGTGCGATTGGTGCTCCAATCAAGGAAAAGCAGCCCGACAGGGCTTAAAACGACGTGGCAAAGTGCTGGACGTTGCTATGAACCAAGGTTTGACGGCTTATCTACCACGCTCGTGGTTTGAGGAACTCTAAGCTCTCATGCTGTAAATAACTGTAAATAGTGTCAGTAAACCTGCTTCTTTTTTGATTCCCCAATTTGTGAGCACCGCTTCGTCCACCTGAAGTTGCACCACGCTATACCACAAGAGACCGGGTCGGACGTAACTCTGATGTCTCGGCAACCAACGTCAGTTGGACGCGTCTGGTGAGACCCCGGTATGCAAAAACAAAAAACGTCTGCTAAAGAGTTTCTCGATTAAAAAAAACGAGTGCTCACGTTGCACGACCGTTCACTGTCCACCCATATATACAGGCACTGGATCTTGACCTCCAAAGTAGTGCTGGTAGGAGACTTCTCCTGTGCGTTGTTGAACAATAAAAATTCGCAGCGTGCGCGTTAACTAAAAGCGGACTGCGGGTATGGGTGTCCGATCGGAGTCTTCTGTGTCTGATTACCCGTTAGCCACGATTAGCATGTTCCATGCACTAGGACACACCGCTTCATCTCTGCGTGCCTTGCGCTTCCCCAGGTTTCTCTTCTCCGCTACACCGCGATGAGCGCCGGCGTCAACGTCGCCTTCAGTTTAAGCATTCCCGCCCACTGCTTCGCACACAACACGGCGCAAGAATACTGTAGGTGAGTAAACGCCGTGAATGGAGGCCTTGGCGGGGCGAGACCAAATATGTTATCATTTCTGGCATGCCGATATACGCCTCACCGAACTGAGGACCGAGTTGGGCTGCTAGGAAATTTCTCAAAGCATATTCAGCACGTGGGCGATGATTTTCAAATCTGAGAAAACCGGTTATAGCGTGATAAAAACCACGCGACAGGCATAAAGTGGCGCTGTGAATGAGGGGGTGATAAGAGAGGAGGTTGACTGCGCGGCAAAGCCGTTGTGGCGACGATAAATGAGCGCCGCTACTTTCTTATGTGACGTGGCTTTCCTACACCAGGAGAGGAGGAAGTAGCAGGGGCTAAGTTCGTAGCGCTATCTTTCGGGCTCCTTGTGAAGCAGAACATTATCGGGCAGCAGATAGTCCTGGAGTTCGCTCACCTAAAGTATTATGGCACTATTGCAGATAGACACGGTTCTCTTCAGTGGGAGATGGCGTAGTTGTTTCGCTGGGCTGCTACTAGCATCGGCGGCCGCAGAGGGGAGGCGGGCGACGTTGGAAGGGGCAACCCTTACGTCCGGAGGCTTTCTTTAGTTGAGTGAGTTGAAGTGCGCTAACGTTTTCCTGATGAGAAACAGGCGATTTTATTTTAAATAGGAATTCCCTTGGCAGAGAAGTAGGACTACAACGTTTCATAACGACTATTTCAGTTACCTACGTCAACTTATTAGACTTATTCCTTTCCTCAACGTGAAAGACTGATGTTTTTTTCGCTGTTTCAAATACAAAAGATTTTTTAGCGAACTTTGGTGACTTTGAGAGTATCTATCTATCTATCTATCTATCTATCTATCTATCTATCTATCTATCTATCTATCTAGCCGCCTACAACTTTTAGTCTCTCCTAGCCGTTTCGATACTGGTATCGATACCAAACTTAGTAAGGTATAACATGACTGTACGAAAAACATATTTGACTAGTCATAAGAAAATCATGACATGTCTGTCATGAATGTCATGATTTATATTTCATGGTGCTGCGCTCGTGGCCGTTTTTCTAGCTTCACTTACACCAAAATTGGTATTAGGACGTGAATGGATGACGGAGGTATGATACTGTGGCGAACATGATAAACATAAGATTTGTGTCATGTAACAACATGACTGCATGACACGGTGATGATGCGCTCGCGGCCGTTTTGCTAGCCTCGCATGTACCAAAACTCGGTATTCCGTGACGCGAATGGATGACATAGGTAAATGACACATCCAAACATGATAATTATGACAAGCGTGTCATGTAACAACATGACTACATGTCACACTTATGATGCTCTAGCGGCCGTTTTCCTAGATTCATGTATGCCAAATTTGCTATTACGTGACGTCAATGGATGACGAAGGTATATGACTGGTGCAAACACGATAAGCATGAGATGCGTGTCATGTGAAAACATTACATGCCACAATCAAGGCTCATACATTTCGATGTGACGCGGTTCACGTGCTCGCCGGCGTTCATGTCATTGCGTCACGTCAGCGTTGCCATGCCAGGCGCCAGTCTTGCCATATACTCGTAGGCGTGCACCACGCTGCGGTGCTTTGACGCACGCGCGTTTCAGCGCATACGGCATCTCTCCGTCACGAAAAAAGGGAGACGCAGCGTTGTCTGGATAACGCATCGGCACGCGATGCAGCATGAAGCATTTCGCGCCGGTTGCCGTCTGGCCGCGCCGACGGACGCTGGTCGCGCCGGTCGTGTGTGGCATCAGACTATAGAGTGCTCGCGTTTTACTAACGTGGCGTCGCTGTGCCCAGTGTACGCGTGCGTCAACAATACATTGGAGTATATTGGGCCCTTCATAATACGCCCTCGGCCGTTTTGCTAGCTCCACATTTACCAAATTTGTTGTTATGTAACGTCAATGAATGATGAAATATATCAATGGTGCAAACATGAAGATCCCGACACGCGTGTCATGTAAAACATTACAACATACCACGCTCATAGCGTGCTCACGGGCGTTTCGCTAGCTACAAATATACTCAATTTGGTATCACGTGTCGTGTATAGAAGACGAAGGTAAACGACACATCCAAACATGATAATCATGACACGGAAGTCAAGTACGGCATCATTTATCTCCACCTCGTAATGTTGCGCTTATTTGAAAGGGACATATCAGCCTTCCTCATTCGTGCTTCGCATATCATCAATTCCCACTGTACTTGGGATCTGCCGAATTTTTATATTGAAAAGAAGTTTAAGGGTATATTTATAACAAGTTTATTTAGCCTCTTCTAGAATAGTCATATTAGGAAAGATGAGCATGCATGAAATGTGCTAATCCCCACATAAAACTGCATTGTAAATCCAAGTTACCTGATTAATGATATCACCAGAGTACTACAATTTTGACCATTACCTGTCAGACCTCTTCACCGTGGTGTTTGTACACACTTCGTCCGGCCAAGTTTTATCGCAAAGCTGATTAAGCAATCAGGTGAATTCACATTCTTAGAGGAAAGATCATCTTCTTGACGCATACTGACACCTAGCCTATTTAGCAAAGTAGGTAATCATGTAGAAGGCTGTGCACACAAATCGTTTTTGAAACGTCAGGTACAAGAACGTGAATCAAAATAGCTTTGCTCAACATTTTTTTTCCTTCAGAGGACGCGTTCACTTTCCTGGAACAGCCAGCAATACAAAAACAACGCGTTACAGTTGTCGTCTCGTTTACACAGCTGTGCACATATGCGAGAAATGAACAAGGAGACCTTGGTATTCATTTCATATTTTCTGGGTGCTTTGCGAACCTTACGCACATACAGATTTATTGGAATTTATTATTAGTATCTAGAGTTTAACGTCTCAAAATTACAACATGATTATGAGAGACGCCATAGTGTAGAGCGCCAGAAATTTTGACCACCTGCAGTTGTTCGTCATGCGCCTAAGTATAAATACGAGGGCCTTATTTCTTCATCTGTTTAAATGCAGCCACGCAGCAGGGATTTGACCCCGAGACTTTCTGGTTAGCAGTCGAGTGCCATAACGACTAGGCGTCGGCGGCGGCGCAAGTATAAATTAGCCCGAATAAGAAACACGTATTCAACACTCCTCCATCTTTATACTGGCATGACAAAATCAGCCAATAAACCTTCGTTGTGCGCCATTAATCCCGGGTCATCTTATAGTTGTCTAAGTGGAAGAGACGATGCGAAATCTGCCCTATAAGTAAGGATGAGGGCGCTACGATGAAGCTTTGCTGGTTCCTCTAGAAAAGGAGCTCTGCGCCGGCTCATGCCCTTAACAGAAAATGAAGGCACCATTCAATACGACCGTGAATTTTGGACAACAGTCTGCAAGCGAATGAAACCGGGCCGCATGTTAGCATTGTTATTTTCAGAATTTATCTGGAGGGTGCTCTGCTACATCTCTAACTAATGACATTACATAATACAGATTACCATATGAGGAGAACATTTTAGTAAGAAAGTATTGCGCACCCTGTCGCGCGGACGCGAAGAAGAGATTTGTTCCATTGCACAGTGTTCTACGAGAAAAATGGTAAAAATGGCTTCCCTTGCGCCATCACGCCAAACTCCAAACAGTGAAACAAAGCAATTATTGATTGATACGTGGGATATACCCATTCTAACGTCCTAAAATCACCATATGGTTATGAGAAACGCCTTTGTGGGTGGCTCCACATATTTCGACCACCTGGGTTTCTTCAAAAAGGAAGCTGAAGCACTTTTCTAAAAAATGACTTTGGAGCGTGTAAGGACAGTTTGATTCCTGCTGAATTAGAAAGGCGATGTGAAAGTTCCTAAAAGTGAACACCAATATCACTTTTTGGTGAAAAAAAAACAGTGGCTGTGGCGGCCGGGATTCTTGAGACGCCGATTGAACACGCTGATGTCATTCTCAGCATGCCACGTCATCTGCAACAGCAGCACTGCTGAAGTGTGACCTCTTTGATTAGACCAGGCAACGGCACGTCAAGGGTTAGTCACAGACGCCGTGGTTGAAGATGAGAAAGAACACTTGCTCCGGGCCAGAGGAAACGAAGATGATGTACGTTTCTACGCCCACACTTTCAGCGTGCTCGTGGGGGCGGAGCAAGACGAGCTTTTATTTCGCCTGTTCTAAATGTTCCTGTAAAATTTGCCAGTTCTAAATCCCGAATACAACTATCACATTGTCAACAATAATGCCGGCCCTTCCTAAACACGAAGTTTGATCGAATTCAAAAGTTGATTCAGCTCCCCTTTAACGTGCACCCAAGTCCAAGCACACGGTCCTACAGCATTGTCGCCTACATCGAAAATACAGCCGCCGCAGCCGGGATTGGGAACCAGCCACAATTCCATTCCTGTCAATTCCTCGGAATGGAAAACAAACTTCGCTCATTCCCACTTTTAGAATGACCAAGCAGTACAATTTCATTCGTGTATTCTACAACGTAGTAAAGCAGTTTTGGTACCTTATCCAGTTGAGAATCAAATTAAGTTATTAATTTAGGAGACCCTCTTTAGGCTGATGTGTGCAGATGCACTAAGGACTGCAAATGTAAGCAATACTTGTTACCAAGGTCGAAGGTTGTAGCAGGGTGAAATGTGTGGAGGCTAAAAATCACACAGTGGAAAGAGGTTGAGAAAGTGTGCCACTGCCGCAATTCGGCACGGTGGATATTTACGGCATAGTAGCCGTTAGGCGAAGAACAAAAACGAATTGCGCAGCGACACAGTCTGTATCAGTAAAGAATTGTAATAGGCACGTTGCTCATAAATGCACCATGCTTATTTATTATCCAAGACATTTGAAAAATACTGCTTTATTGCTGAATCCGAAGCTCTGATTCCGTGGCGCAGCCAGGGTTTGGCATATCGGGCGCATGCTTTCCCTTTCCAAATTTTTTCGCATGACATTCCCAGCATAAAACTCACTCCGCCAGATTTGCTTGTCTAGCTATGACTTCAAATAACAAAAAAACAGTTCCCTCTCCCGAAAAAAAATTAGCTTAGACCCACGCTGCGTCATAGTAATCTTGGAAGTTTGAAAGGCAACGCCTAGATGAAAACATGCCCCATTTTAAAAAAAAAAAAGATGTAATTCCCATCCCGCATCATTCCGAGCAAACAGTGTTTATTTCAGCTCCTATTCCATTCCTGTAAGCGTTGCCCTCGTTCTATTCGCAATGGAATTCCGGGGTCACCAAAATGTGGAATGATTCTGAAGTCGTTCTAATTCCGGAGTGGCAACTCTGCAACACTAGTCAGCAGCCGTGTACCTTAGCCACTAGACCACCATGGCGGGGATACTAGGCAATTATAAGACCAGTCTGGCTACTCATGGGTTGTTGCTAGGCTATTCGTAGACGAAGGCACTTGTCCTGTAGGAGACACTTCCATTTTCTGATTAAGCTACCAAAAAGTCGGCTAACTTACTCATCAGTCGTCTCAATCGGGCCCTCTCAGACTCAGATAGAGTCGTGAGGGAGAGCAAATCTGCGTCAGCAGTATTTCAGTGAGCTTGAGTTCGAGTATGTCCGCTTGAAGAAAATTTGGTGAGTCTGATTTTTAGTGAGCCCTCGGCGTACAATATATTTCTCGGGTGAGTCTGAGTGAGTTGCGCTTTTTTGACAATTCATGATCATCTTCCCATGTTCATCATTACTATTAGCCTTATCTGGATTCCCGTTATCACTCACAATTACCCACACTTATTCTAAAGCTGCATGCACCATTTCAATATTTATTAATCACAGGCATGAATTACGTACGTAGGAAGGGTTGTTCTAACCTTCCCCCTCGGACTTTTTAAAGAACTTCTTAAAAGATATACCTTATGCTGATATCTCTTTCAAGAAAAAATGGCCCTACTCGTTTGCAACCAATCATAAGTGGCATTCCACGATGCCTTATCAAAAGGTGCCAAGAACTACGCGAAATATTGGTGTGAAAGAGCAAGGACGCCATGGTCTAACAAGGTCATTTTAGGCTTGCAGGGTCAATCGCCAGTTCACTCGCACTCCCTCAGACCTACTTCCAGCCGTAAGTACGAGTCTTGTTGAATTACAAAAAGTAATATTTTTTTGAATTTGAGTCCGAGTGGGTCCGGATGAGTCTGAGTCTCAGTGAGCCATGAACTCAAAATATATTTTCTGGGTGAATCTTAGAGAGTTGCAGTTTTTCTTTTTTTTTTGATGACCTGAGGACCCATTTATTCAGCACTTATATCGGCCTTACGCGGATTGACGTATGCACTCGCATTTACGCACACGTATTGTAAAGCCGCATACAGCATATTTTTATTTATTAATCAAGAAGAGGACGAATGAAAGAAACGAAAGGCAGGGAGGTCAACCTTATTTATTAATTAGGGTCGTGAATTAAGTAGGGGTGGAGGGTTTGAGGGTTGCATTGACCTCCCTCCGCAAAATTTTTCAGGGAAGATACTAAAAATGATACCTTATGTTGTCATCTCCGTGAAGAAAAATGTTTTTACCCGTTTTCAACCTCTCGTGTCTCGTAGTTAACGGTACTATATCAATAGGTGCCAAGAATTTTGTTTAATTTTGGTGTTAAGGACAATTGAAACCATGGTCGAACAGGAAACTCCGACAAAGTTACAATAAGGTCGAGCCATCAGTCTGAGTCTGACTTAGTCCGTATGAGTAATAACTGTGTTGGTTCGAGCCCGAGTGAGTCTGGTATTGGAAAATTTTGGCAAGTCGGAGTCCGAGTGAGCCCTAAGCGCAAATAAATTAGAGTGAGTCTGAGTCCCGCAATTATTGCCAAACGATAGTGTTTCTATCAGTTGCACTATTGTTGGCTAAAACGTAAACACGCAGTTCTTGTGCGCACGTGGCCACAGACGCGTAAATTTTGATCTCATTGAAACATCAAATGCACTACTTTATTTTCTTAGTATGAAGCATCGGCATTGCATAAAACGCTTGTAAGTTAACATCATATACGACCATTTGTTAGCGATGGCAGCCAAGGCACCACTACAACCACACTTCCTTGCCTGGTGCCCTATGCGCCACGTCTGCTACTACTGTGGCATACGACAGCACATCTCCCGCTTTTTCTGCCGGAACTAGCCAGATAAACGACGAGGTTATTCTTTGTACGAGAGTGACCGTGCTCTGAGGTCCGACCCCTACGTTCCAGGAACATACATTCCCTCGTCACGACGTTCGCCTTCACCTACTATGTCGCACGAAGACTCTCGTACTTCCCGCTCACCCCACCGCCGTTAACCGTCACGCTTCCGCCGTACTACTTTGCTTTTACGTTCTGCCCTGATGCCTCTCGACGGCAACTCGGAAAACCTGAAGCTGCAGTTTTAGAGGAAAACCTGCATGTCGTCGAAGTGTCACAAGTCGTCCTGCGCACCCTGCAAATTTACTCACTGTTTGTGTAGAAGGCGTTTCGGTTGACGTACTCATGGACACTGGAGCCGCTATTGAGCCGCTATCGCACACTCTACCACCGTCTACGAATAGTGCAAACTCTTCATGTTGGTCCGGTGTGATGTGGTGCTATTGACAATCAAATTTACCCCATTAGACAATGCGCTGTTTGCGTTTTGATCGACGGAATTCGCCACCATATTTATTTTATTTTTTATTTATTCATACTGTCGATCCCATCAGGGATCTTTACAGTAAGGGCATATTGGATCGTTACAATATGACAATACAAATATCAAATATTCAATTATACATAAAAATATTGGCGGTTAACAAAGGCATACGAGAAGACGTAATAGTACATCATAATAATAGTACATCCTAATACGTAAAAGAAAGGGGTGATCGAAGAGGTGTATAATGGCAAAACTGAAGTAAAAAATACATTTATGTAAAATTGGTGAAAATAAATGAAGTAACAGTATGTAGGATAAACAAAATTATGCGTACAGTGTAACAGCAAAAAAAAGTGAACAAAGAGGCATACAAAGGGAAAACAGGAACAAAAGAAACGCACTGATGTAAAAAAAGTTATACAGATGTAAGAATTATACAGGAGGCTCATAACTGGGCAGCATGTAGCTGATCTTCAAGCAATGTTAAAAAGTAAGATAACGTCGCGCTTGTTGTTACGCTAGGATCCAGCCTGTTTCATTCACGTGTCATTAAAGGAAAAAAATGAATATTTATGACTTTCCGTATGGATGACATGCTCATGTAATGATAATGCGTGTTTGTGCCGCGTTTGTCGTGTTTGGGTTAAAGATAAGTATTCGGAACTGTCAATCTTTATGTCTTTGTGAATTAGCTGGTACATAATTTTTAATCGCGCAAGCTTGGCTCGGTTTTGTAAGGTGAGGATACCGGCCTGTTTTAGTAATTCTGTGGGTGAATCTTTTAGCCTATATTTATTATAAATGCATCCTAGTGCCTTCCTTTGGACTGCTTCGAGTTTGTAAATGAGTTCTTTAGTGGAAGGAAACCAGACAACGTTAGCGTACTTCAAAGTTGATCTGACAAAGGTTTGGTATGCTAATAGCTTCGTGGTAGGAGGGACTAGTCTCAGACGTCTATTTAAAAAAACATTTTTTTTCAGTGCAGACGAGGTGACGTTGCTTACGTGGCGTTCCCATCTACAGTCATGGGTTAGTGTTAAGCCAAGGTATTTATAATCTTTCACTGCGCTGAGTGTGGCACTGCCTATAGTGTAGTTAAAATCATAAGTGTGTTTTGTTCTCGTTATTGATAGGACAGCTGATTTTTCAACGTTCAGTGTCAATTGCCATTCTTTACACCATTTGAATAATAAAGATAAAGAGTTGTTTAGTGCAAGATGGTCACTATAAGAGTCAATTACTTTGTATAAAACGCAATCATCAGCGAAAAGTCTGACGCTGACAGGAATATTACAAAGCAGATCATTATTGCATATAAAAAATAAAATTGGAGCCAGAACGCTTCCTTGTGGAACTCCGGATCTTACGCTAGATTTATGGGAATGTTGCCGGCTGACTTCTGCAAACTGGGTGCGGTCACTAAGATAAGTATTTATCCAATCAATAATGAGCCCTTTCCCCAAGGTTAGTTCGAGTTTATGAATTAGTTTGTCATGTGATACCCGGTCGAAAGCTTTTGAAAAGTCTAAAAAGATAAGATCGATTTGTTTCTGTAGGTCGACACTCAGCGATACATCGTGTACAAGTTCAAGTAGTTGCGTGACTGTGGAGACACCTTTTCGAAATCCATGCTGACACGGTGTTAGCATTTGTTCCTTTTCAAGGTGTTTGGTTACGTGCTTTAAGATGATGTCTTCCAACAGTTTGCAGGCTGTGCATGTCAGTGAGATGGGTCTGTAGTTAGAAGGTTCGGTTTTACTTCCTGATTTATGAATAGGTTTTACTCTAGCTGTTTTCCAGCCGTTAGGGAGGGTACCTGATGACAATGATTTGTTAAACATTATTAGGCCAATTGCAATGTGCCAATTGCGATGTGCCAATGGCCAATTGTAAATGAGAAGAAAGAAAAGTGGGTGAAAAGATAACTTGCCGTGGGAAGGATCCAAATCTGTGACCTTCGAATAACGCGTTCGATGCTCTACCACTGAGCTACCACGAAAGCTATCCCCCCAGCCACTTTATTGGGTATCTATGTCAATTTAAACGTGCGAGTGTCAGTCAGCGCCACTAGAGCCATGGCGGTGAGTGTGGCACACTTTTTATGAGCCTGTTTGGCGTCACGTAGCACGTGAACTTATTACTAACTGGCAGCTGACCAATAGTCCCCCGTATATAACCTAAAGGCACCAAGTCTGCCAGTACGAGACCCTCATTAATGAATAAGGGGGTCAAATATGTCGTGGTAGGAAGCCAGAAGGCGGATAGGGCGTCGGATTGCACAAGTTTGAGTTTCTAGTTGATCATAGGGTGCAAGGCCGCATCGAGGGATGTGGCATCCTGCGGGTGACATGGAAGATCGGAGCATGCGTCCGCCGCAAGAGCTGTGACATGGCTGTCTATTAAAGGTTGAAGCGTCGCGACTGATTTCTGTGTGGTAGTACTTGCTGCGCGAAACCGAAATTGACAATGGGCAGACATGCTCAGTTAGAGGCCATGGTTACGACAGAGTGTGGCACAGTGATGTCGCGCGCCAGGACAACATCTGCAATATGTGTGTAGACATAGTCATCGTTAACAATGGTTGAACGTGTTGTGAATTCAATGAATTTGAGGACTTTTGGCGGTATCCGACTGGAGTCCATGAGGCTTTTCGGCAGCTCGGGGTGAGAATGTAGATGAATAGAAAATTTTAAACAGAGTGCAAGCGGAACAGTCGATCAGGGCTGAATGCGTCGATAAGAAGTCCATCCAGAAATGAGGTCATGAGGGCAAGTGTCGCGCACGGTAAATAAAACAGGAACATGGCGGCCGGCAAGGCTAATCCAAGCGGTACACATTCTAATGACGGCCACAGTTCCACCATCGGCGACACGGACGGCTTGTGTTGCAGCAGGTGTGAGCACTTCTTGAGGCGCCTACAGAGACGAGCACTCGTTATAGACACCTTAGCTCCAGTGTCAACTGAAGCCGTCAAGGAAAGACCGTCCACATGCACTTCCAGCAAGTTCTTATTAGTAAGTAGCGCCAACGAAGGATTTGGGTCAGTCGCACTTGATGCAGCACTACCTCCAGGAGCTGCTTCATCTAGTTTTCCATCCAGGAAGATCCATAGTTAGTCGGCGATGGATAGCGGCGGGGTTGGGGTGACGTAGAACGGCGGCGTTGCGGTGACGGTGAACGAGCGGTAGAGCGGCTGTTAGGCGCGTCGAAAGCAGGACACTCAAAACTACGCGAATACCGACGGGGGTCCGCGTATGGCCGAGGAGAAGAAAATTGGCTCCAACAGGGGGGGGGCGTCCAAGTGCGGCGCCCAAGTGGGAGCCGTGAAAATTGAGGCCGAACTCGGCGGTTTTTGGCCATTTCAAAGCGGCGGCATTCATTCCTTAATTAAGATATTGACGGTCATGACGTTGTTGTAGACGAGCAAGTTGAAAGCGTTGTCCACGATGCCCTTGAGCATGTGGCCCACCTTGTCGCTCTCGATCATTTGCTCGTCCACTTTACAGAACAACGCGAGCACGTCCTGTATGTACGAGACATACGACTCGGTTGATGACTGTACTTGGGTGGCGAGTTCTTGTCGTGCGGCCGTTTGTTGACCGGACGGGTCCCTAAAGATGTCACGTAGTCGCTCCTCGAACATGTCCCAGCTAGTTCCTCGGCCTCATCAGCGTCCAACCATACACGCGTGGTGCCATCCAAGTAAAAGATTACGTTGGCGAGCATTATGGTAGGGTCCCATCGGTGAGATAGGCTAACGCGCTCGTACATGCGGAGCCAGTAGTCGACGTCAGGCCAGGCTGGGCGGAGAACGTACCGGGATCACGGAAGTGGGAAATCGCAAGGTACGTAGTAGCTGGCGCCCCAGCTTATTGCGGTAATGGGTTGTTATCATTAGAAGCCATGGCTTGAGGCTGGATGGTGTGGCCACTGCGAAGCTTTGTGGTGAGGACGGGGAACATTCCACCTCCACCAAGTAAATTACGGAAGAGAGACGCCATATCAAAGAGGCTGTGGATGAAATATATTTAAAACCAGAAGCAGCAGCGGCGTGACCGGTAGACCAGACACCAAGCGGAGACCACTCTTTGTCCTCTTCATCAGGCACACACGCGCATCGTCCCACAAAATGTCACCTGCATGTAGCAATATGTATGGAGTGAATGATTATAAGTGGGCAAAACTCAGGAGGTACATCTGGAAACCTTTAATCCTCACTCCGTCACACGTTAATCCTCACTCCGTCACACTGCGTCACACGTTTAGGGAGGCAAGCCCTGACGAAGCAAAAAAGCTACCGCCGTGGAGCAACACCAGGGGAACCGTCTTAAACACCAGTGACAGCGGTGGCCTGCACTTCACTTGGCAGCAGCGGGGGCAGCGAAAGCCTGTTCCTCACACGCCTGTGTTCGATTATTTCAGTTGACAACTCAACGGCTGATCATCATCGGCACATCGTCACATGCTGTGCTGCCACGCATCGCTGACTGCGTCACACGTTTCTGGAGGCAAGCCCTGACGAAGCAAAAAAGCTACCGCCGTGGAGCAACACCAGGGGAACCGTCTTAAAATCCAATGACAGCGGTGGCCTGCGCTTCACTTGGCAGCAGTGGGGGCAGCGAAAGCTTTTTCCTCACACGCCTGTGTTCGATTATTTCAGTTGACAACTCAACGGCTGATCATCGTCGGCACATCGTCACATGCTGTGCTGCCACGCATCGCTGAATGCATCACACGTTTCGAGAGGCAAGCCCTGACGAGGCAAAAGAGCTACCGCCATGGAGCAACACCAGGGGAAGCGTCTTTAAAACCAGTGACAGCGGTGGCCTGCCCTTCACTTGGCAGCAGCGGAGGCAGCGAAAGGTTGTTCTTCACGCGCCTGTGTTCGATTAATTCAGTTGACAACTCAACGGCTGATCATCGTCGGCACATCGTCACATGTTGTGCTGCCACGCATCTCTGACTGCGTCACACGTTTCGGCAGGCAAACCCTGACGAAGCAAAGAAGCTACTGCCGTGGAGCAACACCAGGGGAACCGTCTTAAAAACCAGTGACAGCGGTGGCCTGCACTTCAATTGGAAGCAGCGGGGGCAGCGAAAGCTTGTTCCTCACACGCCTGTGTTCGATTATTTCAGTTGACAACTCAATGGCTGATCATCGTCGGCACATCGTCACATGCTGTGCTGCCACTCATCGCTGACTGCGTCACACGTTTCGGGAGGCAAGCCCTGACGAAGCAAAAGAGCTACCGCCGTGGAGCAACACCAGGGAAACCATCTTTAAAACCAGTGACAGCGGTGGCCTGCGCTTCACTTGGCAGCAGCGGGGGCAGCAAAAGCATGTTCCTCACACGCCTGTGTTCAATTATATCAGTTGACAACTCAACGGCTGATCATCGTCGGCACATCGTCACAAGCTGTGCTGCCACTCATCGCTGACTGCGTCACACGTTTCGGGAGGCAAGCCCTGACGAAGCAAAAAAGCTACCGCCGTTGAGCAACACCAAAGGAACCGTCTTTAAAACCAGTGACAGCGGTGGCCTGCACTTCACTTGGCAGCAGCGGGGGCAGCGAAAGCTTGTTCCTCGCACGCCTGTGTTCGATTATTTCAGTTGACAACTCAACGGCTGATCATCGTCGGCACATCATTACATTCTGTGCTGACACGCATCGCTGACTGCGTCACACGTTTCGGAAGGCAAGCCCTGACGAAGCAAAAAGCTACCGCCGTGGAGCAACACCAGGGGAACCGTCTTTAAAACCAGTGACAGTGGTGGCCTGCGCTTCACTTGGCAGCAGCGGGGGAAGCGAAAGCTTGTTCCTTACACGCCTGTGTTCAATTATATCAGTTGACAAATCAACGGCTGATCATCGTCAGCACAACGTCACATGCTGTGCTGCCACGCATCGCTGACTGCGTCACACGTTTCGACAGGCAAGCCCTGACGAAGCAAAAGAGCTACCGCCGTGGAGCAACACCAGGAAAACCATCTTTAAAACCAATGACAGCGGTGGCCTGCACTTCACTTGGCAGCAGCGTGGGCAGCGAAAGCTCTTTCCTCACACGCCTGTGTTCGATTATTTGAGTTGACAACTCAACGGCTGTCATCGTCGGCACATCGTCAAATGCTGTGTTGCCACACATCGCTGACTGTGTCACATGTTTCGGGAGGCAAGCCCTGACGAAGCAAAGAAGCTACCGCCGTGGAGCAACTCCAGGGGAACCGTCTTTAAAACCAGTGACAGCGGTGGCCTGCACTTCACTTGGCAGCAGCGTGGGCAGCGAAAGTTTTTTCGTCACACGCCAGTGTTCGATTATTTCAGTTGACAACTGAACGGCTTATCATCGTCGGCACATCGTTACATGCTGTGCTGACACGCATCGCTGACTGCGTCACGCGTTTTGGGTGGCAAGCCCTGACGAAGCAAAAAAGCTACCGCCGTGGAGCAACAGCAGGGGAACCGTCTTAAACACCAGTGACAGCGGTGGCCTGCACTTCACTTGGCAGCAGCGGGGGCAGCGAAAGCCTGTTCCTCACACGCCTGTGTTCGATTATTTCAGTTGACAACTCAACGGCTGATCATCATCGGCACATCGTCACATGCTGTGCTGCCACGCATCGCTGACTGCGTCACACGTTTCTGGAGGCAAGCCCTGACGAAGCAAAAAAGCTACCGCCGTGGAGCAACACCAAGGGAACCGTCTTTAAAACCAGTGACAGCAGTGGCCTGCACTTTACTTGGCAGCAGCGGAGCAGCGAAAGCTTGTTCCTCACACGCCTGTGTTCGATTATTTCAGTTGACAACTCAACGGCTGATCATCGTCCGCACACCGTCACATGCTGTGCTGCCACGCATCGCTGACTGCGTCACACGTTTCGGGAGGCAAGCCCTGACGAAGCAAAAAAGCTACGGTCATGGAGCAACAACAGGGGAACCGTGTTTAAAACCAATGACAGCGGTGGCCAGCACTTCACTTGGCAGCAGTGGGGGTAGCGAAAGCTGGTTCCTCACACGCCTGTGTTCGATTATTTCAGTTGACAACTCAATGGCTGATCATCGTCGGCACATCGTCACATGCTGTGCTGCCACTCATCGCTGACTGCGTCACACGTTTCGGGAGGCAAGCCCTAACGAAGCAAAAAGCTACCGCCGTTGATCAACACCAAGGGAACCGTCTTTAAAACCAGTGACAGCGGTGGCCTGCACTTCACTTGGCAGCAGCGGGGGCAGCGAAAGCTTGTTCCTCACACGCCTGTGTTCGATTATTTCAGTTGACAACTCAACGGCTGATCATTGTCGCCACATCGTTACATGCTGTGCTGCCACGCATCGCTGACTGCGTCACACGTTTCGGCAGGCAAGCCCTGACGAAGCAAAAAAGCTACCGCCGTGGTGCAACACCAGGGGAACCGTGTTTAAAACCAATGACAGCGGTGGCCTACACTTCACTTTGCAGCAGCGGGGACAGCGAAAGCCTGTTCCTCACACGCCTGTGTTCGATTATTTCAGTTGACAACTCAACGGCTGATCATAGCCGGCACATGGTTACATGCTGTGCTGCCACGCATCGCTGACTGCGTCACACGTTTAGGGAGGCAAGCCCTGACGAAGCAAAAAAGCTACCGCCGTGGAGCAACTCCAGGGGAACCGTCTTTAAAACCAGTGACAGCGGTGGCCTGCACTTCACTTGGCAGCAGCGTGGGCAGCGAAAGTTTTTTCGTCACACGCCAGTGTTCGATTATTTCAGTTGACAATTGAACGGCTTATCATCGTCGGCACATCGTTACATGCTGTGCTGACACGCATCACTGACTGCGTCACGCGTTTCGGGTGGCAAGCCCTGACGAAGCAAAAAAGCTACCGCCGTGGAGCAACGCCAGGGGAACCGTCTTAAACACCAGTGACAGCGGTGGCCTGCACTTCACTTGACAGCAGCGGGGGCAGCGAAAGCCTGTTCCTCACACGCCTGTGTTCGATTATTTCAGTTGACAACTCAACGGCTGATCATCACCGGCACATCGTCACATGCTGTGCTGCCACGCATCGCTGACTGCGTCACACGTTTCTGGAGGCAAGCCCTGACGAAGCAAAAAAGCTACTGCCGTGGAGTAACACCAGGGGAACCGTCTTAAAATCCAATGACAGCGGTGGCCTTCGCTTCACTTGGCAGCAGTGGGGGCAGCGAAAGCTTTTTCCTCACACGCCTGTGTTCGATTATTTCAGTTGACAACTCAACGGCTGATCATCGTCGGCACATCGTCACATGCTGTGCTGCCACGCATCGCTGAATGCATCACACGTTTCGAGAGGCAAGCCCTGACGAGGCAAAAGAGCTACCACCATGGAGCAACACCAGGGGAAGCGTCTTTAAAACCAGTGACAGCGGTGGCCTGCCCTTCACTTGGCAGCAGCGGAGGCAGCGAAAGGTTGTTCTTCACGCGCCTGTGTTCGATTAATTCAGTTGACAACTCAACGGCTGATCATCGTCGGCACATCGTCACATGTTGTGCTGCCACGCATCTCTGACTGCGTCACACGTTTCGGCAGGCAAACCCTGACGAAGCAAAGAAGCTACTGCCGTGGAGCAACGCCAGGGGAACCGTCTTAAAAACCAGTGACAGCGGTGGCCTGCACTTCAATTGGAAGCAGCGGGGGCAGCGAAAGCTTGTTCCTCACACGCCTGTGTTCGATTATTTCAGTTGACAACTCAATGGCTGATCATCGTCGGCACATCGTCACATGCTGTGCTGCCACTCATCGCTGACTGCGTCACACGTTTCGGGAGGCAAGCCCTGACGAAGCAAAAGAGCTACCGCCGTGGAGCAACACCAGGGAAACCATCTTTAAAACCAGTGACAGCGGTGGCCTGCCCTTCACTTGGCAGCAGCGGAGGCAGCGAAAGGTTGTTCTTCACGCGCCTGTGTTCGATTATTTCAGTTGACAACTCAACGGCTGATCATCGTCCGCACACCGTCACATGCTGCGTCACACGTTTCGGGAGGCAAGCCCTGACGAAGCAAAAAAGCTACGGCCATGGAGCAACAACAGGGGAACCGTGTTTAAAACCAATGACAGCGGTGGCCAGCACTTCACTTGGCAGCAGCGGGGGTAGCGAAAGCTGGTTCCTCACACGCCTGTGTTCGATTATTTCAGTTGACAACTCAATGGCTGATCATCGTCGGCACATCGTCACATGCTGTGCTGCCACTCATCGCTGACTGCGTCACACGTTTCGGGAGGCAAGCCCTAACGAAGCAAAAAGCTACCGCCGTTGATCAACACCAAGGGAACCGTCTTTAAAACCAGTGACAGCGGTGGCCTGCACTTCACTTGGCAGCAGCGGGGGCAGCGAAAGCTTGTTCCTCACACGCCTGTGTTCGATTATTTCAGTTGACAACTCAACGGCTGATCATTGTCGCCACATCGTTACATGCTGTGCTGCCACGCATCGCTGACTGCGTCACACGTTTCGGCGGGCAAGCCCTGACGAAGCAAAAAAGCTACCGCCGTAGAGCAACACCAGGGGAACCGTGTTTAAAACCAATGACAGCGGTGGCCTACACTTCACTTTGCAGCAGCGGGGACAGCGAAAGCCTGTTCCTCACACGCCTGTGTTCGATTATTTCAGTTGACAACTCAACGGCTGATCATAGCCGGCACATGGTTACAAGCTGTGCTGCCACGCATTGCTGACTGCGTCACACGTTTAGGGAGGCAAGCCCTGACGAAGCAAAAAAGCTACCGCCGTGGAGCAACTCCAGGGGAACCGTCTTTAAAACCAGTGACAGCGGTGGCCTGCACTTCACTTGGCAGCAGCGTGGGCAGCGAAAGTTTTTTCGTCACACGCCAGTGTTCGATTATTTCAGTTGACAACTGAACGGCTTATCATCGTCGGCACATCGTTACATGCTGTGCTGACACGCATCGCTGACTGCGTCACGCGTTTCGGGTGGCAAGCCCTGACGAAGCAAAAAAGCTACCGCCATGGAGCAACACCAGGGGAACCGTCTTAAACACCAGTGACAGCGGTGGCCTGCACTTCACTTGGCAGCAGCGGGGGCAGCGAAAGCCTGTTCCTCACACGCCTGTGTTCGATTATTTCAGTTGACAACTCAACGGCTGATCATCATCGGCACATCGTCACATGCTGTGCTGCCACGCATCGCTGACTGCGTCACACGTTTCTGGAGGCAAGCCCTGACGAAGCAAAAAAGCTACCGCCGTGGAGTAACACCAGGGGAACCGTCTTAAAATCCAATGACAGCGGTGGCCTGCGCTTCACTTGGCAGCAGTGGGGGCAGCGAAAGCTTTTCCTCACACGCCTGTGTTCGATTATTTCAGTTGACAACTCAACGGCTGATCATCGTCGGCACATCGTCACATGCTGTGCTGCCACGCATCGCTGAATGCATCACACGTTTCGAGAGGCAAGCCCTGACGAAGCAAAAAAGGTACCGCCATGGAGCAACACCAGGGGAACCGTCTTTAAAACCAGTGACAGCGGTGGCCTATGCTTCACTTGGCAGTAGCGGGGGCAGCGAAAGCTTGTTCCTCACAAGCCTGTGTTCGATTATTTCAGTTGACAACTCAACGGCTGATCATCGTCGGCAAATCGTCACATGCTGTGCTGCCACGCATCTCTGACTGCGTCACACGTTTCGGCAGACAAGACCTGACGAAGCAAAAAAGCTACTGCCGTGGAGCAACACCAGGGGAACCGTCTTAAAACCCAGTGACAGCGGTGGCCTGCACTTAACTTGGCAGCAGCGGGGGCAGCGAAAGCTTGTTCCTTACACGCATGTGTTCCATTATATCAGTTGACAACTCTACGGCTGATCATCGTCAGCACAACGTCACATGCTGTGCTGCCACACATCGCTGACTGTGTCACACGTTTCGGGAGGCAAGCCCTGACGAAGCAAAAAAGCTACCGCCGTGGAGCAACTCCAGGGCAGGGAAACCGTCTTTAAAACCAGTGACAGCGGTGGCCTGCACTTCACTTGGCAGCAGCGTGGGCAGCAAAAGTTTTTTCCTCACACGCCAGTGTTCGATTATTTCAGTTGACAACTGAACGGCTGATTGATTGATTTGCGGGGTTTAACATCCCAAAACCACTATTTGATTATGAGAGACGCCGTAGTGGAGGGCTCCGGAAATTTTGACCACCTGAGGTTCTTTAACGTGCACCCAAATCTGAGTACACGGGCCTACAACATTTCCGCCTCCATCGGAATTGCAGCCGCCACAGCCGGGATTTGATCCCGCGACCTGCGGGTCAGCAGCCGAGTACCTTAGCCACTAGACCACCGTGGCGACTGAACGGCAGATCATCGTCGGCACATCGTTACATGCTGTGCTGACACGCATCGCTGACTGCGTCACGCGTTTCGGGTGGCAAGCCCTGACGAAGCAAAAAAAGCTACCGCCGTGGAGCAACACCAGGGGAACCGTCTTTTAAACCAGTGACAGCGGTGGCCTGCGCTTCATTTGGCAGCAGCGGGGGAAGCGAAAGCTTGTTCCTCACACGCATGTGTTCCATTATATCAGTTGACAACTCAACGGCTGATCATCGTCTGCACAACGTCACATGCTGTGCTGCCACGCAACGCTGACTGCGTCACACGTTTCGACAGGCAAGCCATGACGAAGCAAAAGAGCTACCGCCGTGGAGCAACACCAAGGGAACCGTCTTTAAAACCAGTGACAGCAGTGGCCTGCACTTTACTTGGCAGCAGCGGAGCAGCGAAAGCTTGTTCCTCACACGCCTGTGTTCGATTATTTCAGTTGACAACTCAACGGCTGATCATCGTCCGCACACCGTCACATGCTGTGCTGCCACGCATCGCTGACTTCGTCACACGTTTCGGGAGGCAAGCCCTGACGAAGCAAAAAAGCTACGGCCGTGGAGCAACAACAGGGGAACCGTGTTTAAAACCAATGACAGCGGTGGCCAGCACTTCACTTGGCAGCAGCGGGGGTAGCGAAAGCTGGTTCCTCACACGCCTGTGTTTTATTATTTCAGTTGACAACTAAATGGCTGATCATCGTCGGCACATCGTCACATGCTGTGCTGCCACTCATCGCTGACTGCGTCACACGTTTCGGGAGGCAAGCCCTAACGAAGCAAAAAGCTACTGCCGTTGATCAACACCAGAGGAACCGTCTTTAAAACCAGTGACAGCGGTGGCCTGCACTTCACTTGGCAGCAGCGGGGGCAGCGAAAGCTTGTTCCTCACACGCCTGTGTTCGATTATTTCAGTTGACAACTCAACGGCTGATCATTGTCGCCACATCGTTATATGCTGTGCTGCCACGCATCGCTGACTGCGTCACACGTTTCGGCAGGCAAGCCCTGACGAAGCAAAAAAGCTACCGCCGTGGAGCAACACCAGGGGAACCATCTTTAAAACCAGTGACAGCGGTGGCCTATGCTTCACTTGGCAGCAGCGGGGGCAGCGAAAGCTTGTTCCTCACAAGCCAGTGTTCGAATATTTCAGTTGACGACTCAACGGCTGATCATTGTTGGCACATCGTCACATGTTGTGCCACCACGCATCGCTGACTGCGTTACACGTTTCGGGAGGCAAGCCCTGACGAAGCGAAAAAGCTACCGCTGTGGAGCAACACCAGGGGAACCGTGTTTAAAACCAGTGACAGCAGTGGCCTGCACTTTACTTGGCAGCAGCGGAGGCAGCGAAAGCTTGTTCCCCACACGCCTGTGTTCGATTATTTCAGTTGACAACTCAACGGCTGATTATCGTCGGCACATCGTCACATGCTGTGCTGCCACGCATCGCTGACTGCGTCACACGTTTCGGGAGGCAAGCCCTGACGAAGCAAAAAAGGTACCGCCGTGGAGCAACAACAGGAAACCGTCTTTAAAAACCAGTGACAGCGGTGGCCTGCACTTCACTTGGCAGCAGCAGGGGGCAGCGAAAGCTTGTTCACACGCCTGTGTTCGATTATTTCAGTTGACAACTCAATGGCTAATCATCGTCGGCACATCGTCACATGCTGTGCGGCCACGCATCGCTGACTGCGTCACACGTTTTGGGAGGCAAGCCCTGACGAAGCAAAAGAGCTACCGCCATGAAGCAACACCAGGTGAAGCGTCTTTAAAACCAGTGACTGCGGTGGCCTGCCCTTCACTTGGCAGCAGCGGGGGCAGCGAAAGCTTGTTCCTCACATGCCTGTATTCGATTATTTCCGTTGGCAACTCAACGGCTGATCATTATCGGCACAACGTCACACGCTGTGCTGCCACGCATCGCTGTCTGCGTCACACGTTTCGGGAGGCAAGCCCTGACGAAGCAAAAAAGCTACTGCCATGGAGCAACACCAGGGGAACCGTCTTTAAAACCAGTGACAGCAGTGGCCTGCACTTTACTTGGCAGCAGCGGAGCAGCGAAAGCTGGTTCCTCACACGCCTGTGTTCGATTATTTCAGTTGACAACTCAATGGCTGATCATCGTCGGCACATCGTCACATGCTGTGCTGCCACTCATCGCTGACTGCGTCACACGTTTCGGGAGGCAAGCCCTAACGAAGCAAAAAGCTACCGCCGTTGATCAACACCAAGGGAACCGTCTTTAAAACCAGTGACAGCAGTGGCCTGCACTTCACTTGGCAGCAGCGGGGGCAGCGAAAGCTTGTTCCTCACACGCCTGTGTTCGATTATTTCAGTTGACAACTCAACGGCTGATCATTGTCGCCACATCGTTACATGCTGTGCTGCCACGCATCGCTGACTGCGTCACACGTTTCGGCGGGCAAGCCCTGACGAAGCAAAAAAGCTACCGCCGTAGAGCAACACCAGGGGAACCGTGTTTAAAACCAATGACAGCGGTGGCCTACACTTCACTTTGCAGCAGCGGGGACAGCGAAAGCCTGTTTCTCACACGCCTGTGTTCGA
Source organism: Rhipicephalus annulatus (assembly GCA_013436015.1). Classification (NCBI taxonomy): domain Eukaryota; kingdom Metazoa; phylum Arthropoda; class Arachnida; order Ixodida; family Ixodidae; genus Rhipicephalus; species Rhipicephalus annulatus. The sequence continues at coordinate 747,382 of WOVY01009649.1, read as the reverse complement.
TTATTTCAGTTGACAACTCAACGGCTGATCATAGCCGGCACATGGTTACATGCTGTGCTGCCACGCATCGCTGACTGCGTCACACGTTTAGGGAGGCAAGCCCTGACAAAGCAAAAAAGCTACCGCCGTGGAGCAACTCCAGGGGAACCGTCTTTAAAACCAGTGACAGCGGTGGCCTGCACTTCACTTGGCAGCAGCGTGGGCAGCGAAAGTTTTTTCGTCACACGCCAGTGTTCGATTATTTCAGTTGACAACTGAACGGCTTATCATCGTCGGCACATCGTTACATGCTGTGCTGACACGCATCGCTGACTGCGTCACGCGTTTCGGGTGGCAAGCCCTGACGAAGCAAAAAAGCTACCGCCGTGGAGCAACACCAGGGGAACCGTCTTAAACACCAGTGACAGCGGTGGCCTGCACTTCACTTGGCAGCAGCGGGGGCAGCGAAAGCCTGTTCCTCACACGCCTGTGTTCGATTATTTCAGTTGACAACTCAACGGCTGATCATCATCGGCACATCGTCACATGCTGTGCTGCCACGCATCGCTGACTGCGTCACACGTTTCTGGAGGCAAGCCCTGACGAAGCAAAAAAGCTACCGCCGTGGAGTAACACCAGGGGAACCGTCTTAAAATCCAATGACAGCGGTGGCCTGCGCTTCACTTGGCAGCAGTGGGGGCAGCGAAAGCTTTTTCCTCACACGCCTGCGTTCGATTATTTCAGTTGACAACTCAACGGCTGATCATCGTCGGCACATCGTCACATGCTGTGCTGCCACGCATCGCTGAATGCATCACACGTTTCGAGAGGCAAGCCCTGACGAGGCAAAAGAGCTACCACCATGGAGCAACACCAGGGGAAGCGTCTTTAAAACCAGTGACAGCGGTGGCCTGCCCTTCACATGGCAGCAGCGGAGGCAGCGAAAGGTTGTTCTTCACGCGCCTGTGTTCGTTTAATTCAGTTGACAACTCAACGGCTGATCATCGTCGGCACATCGTCACATGTTGTGCTGCCACGCATCTCTGACTGCAGTCACACGTTTCGGCAGGCAAACCCTGACGAAGCAAAGAAGCTACTGCCGTGGAGCAACGCCAGGGGAACCGTCTTAAAAACCAGTGACAGCGGTGGCCTGCACTTCAATTGGAAGCAGCGGGGGCAGCGAAAGCTTGTTCCTCACACGCCTGTGTTCGATTATTTCAGTTGACAACTCAATGGCTGATCATCGTCGGCACATCGTCACATGCTGTGCTGCCACTCATCGCTGACTGCGTCACACGTTTCGGGAGGCAAGCCCTGACGAAGCAAAAGAGCTACCGCCGTGGAGCAACACCAGGGAAACCATCTTTAAAACCAGTGACAGCGGTGGCCTGCCCTTCACTTGGCAGCAGCGGGGGCAGCGAAAGCTTGTTCCTCACATGCCTGTATTCGATTATTTCCGTTGGCAACTCAACGGCTGATCATTATCGGCACAACGTCACACGCTGTGCTGCCACGCATCGCTGTCTGCGTCACACGTTTCGGGAGGCAAGCCATGACGAAGCAAAAAAGCTACTGCCATGGAGCAACACCAGGGGAACCGTCTTTAAAACCAGTGACAGCAGTGGCCTGCACTTTACTTGGCAGCAGCGGAGCAGCGAAAGCTTGTTCCTCACACGCCTGTGTTCGATTATTTCAGTTGACAACTCAACGGCTGATCATCGTCCGCACACCGTCACATGCTGCGTCACACGTTTCGGGAGGCAAGCCCTGACGAAGCAAAAAATCTACGGCCATGGAGCAACAACAGGGGAACCGTGTTTAAAACCAATGACAGCGGTGGCCAGCACTTCACTTGGCAGCAGCGGGGGTAGCGAAAGCTGGTTCCTCACACGCCTGTGTTCGATTATTTCAGTTGACAACTCAATGGCTGATCATCGTCGGCACATCGTCACATGCTGTGCTGCCACTCATCGCTGACTGCGTCACACGTTTCGGGAGGCAAGCCCTAACGAAGCAAAAAGCTACCGCCGTTGATCAACACCAAGGGAACCGTCTTTAAAACCAGTGACAGCGGTGGCCTGCACTTCACTTGGCAGCAGCGGGGGCAGCGAAAGCTTGTTCCTCACACGCCTGTGTTCGATTATTTCAGTTGACAACTCAACGGCTGATCATTGTCGCCACATTGTTACATGCTGTGCTGCCACGCATCGCTGACTGCGTCACACGTTTCGGCGGGCAAGCCCTGACGAAGCAAAAAAGCTACCGCCGTAGAGCAACACCAGGGGAACCGTGTTTAAAACCAATGACAGCGGTGGCCTACACTTCACTTTGCAGCAGCGGGGACAGCGAAAGCCTGTTCCTCACACGCCTGTGTTCGATTATTTCAGTTGACAACTCAACGGCTGATCATAGCCGGCACATGGTTACAAGCTGTGCTGCCACGCATCGCTGACTGCGTCACACGTTTAGGGAGGCAAGCCCTGACGAAGCAAAAAAGCTACCGCCGTGGAGCAACTCCAGGGGAACCGTCTTTAAAACCAGTGACAGCGGTGGCCTGCAATTCACTTGGCAGCAGCGTGGGCAGCGAAAGTTTTTTCGTCACACGCCAGTGTTCGATTATTTCAGTTGACAACTGAACGGCTTATCATCGTCGGCACATCGTTACATGCTGTGCTGACACGCATCGCTGACTGCGTCACGCGTTTCGGGTGGCAAGCCCTGACGAAGCAAAAAAGCTACCGCCGTGGAGCAACACCAGGGGAACCGTCTTAAACACCAGTGACAGCGGTGGCCTGCACTTCACTTGGCAGCAGTGGGGGCAGCGAAAGCTTTTTCCTCACACGCCTGTGTTCGATTATTTCAGTTGACAACTCAACGGCTGATCATCGTCGGCACATCGTCACATGCTGTGCTGCCACGCATCGCTGAATGCATCACACGTTTCGAGAGGCAAGCCCTGACGAGGCAAAAGAGCTACCGCCATGGAGCAACACCAGGGGAAGCGTCTTTAAAACCAGTGACAGCGGTGGCCTGCCCTTCACTTGGCAGCAGCGGAGGCAGCGAAAGGTTGTTCTTCACGCGCCTATGTTCGATTAATTCAGTTGACAACTCAACGGCTGATCATCGTCGGCACATCGTCACATGTTGTGCTGCCACGCATCTCTGACTGCGTCACACGTTTCGGCAGGCAAACCCTGACGAAGCAAAGAAGCTACTGCCGTGGAGCAACGCCAGGGGAACCGTCTTAAAAACCAGTGACAGCGGTGGCCTGCACTTCAATTGGAAGCAGCGGGGGCAGCGAAAGCTTGTTCCTCACACGCCTGTGTTCGATTATTTCAGTTGACAACTCAATGGCTGATCATCGTCGGCACATCGTCACATGCTGTGCTGCCACTCATCGCTGACTGCGTCACACGTTTCGGGAGGCAAGCCCTGACGAAGCAAAAGAGCTACCGCCGTGGAGCAACACCAGGGAAACCATCTTTAAAACCAGTGACAGCGGTGGCCTGCGCTTCACTTGGCAGCAGCGGGGGCAGCAAAAGCATGTTCCTCACACGCCTGTGTTCAATTATATCAGTTGACAACTCAACAGCTGATCATCATCGGCACAACGTTACATGCTGTGCTGCCACGCATCGCTGACTGCGTCACACGTTTTGGGAGGCAAGCCCTGGCGAAGCAAAAGAGCTACCGCCGTGGAGCAACACCAGGGGAACCGTCTTTAAAACCAGGGACAGCGGTGGCCTGCACTTCAATTGGCAGCAGCGGGGGTAGCGAAAGCTGGTTCCTCACACGCCTGTGTTCGATTATTTCAGTTGACAACTCAATGGCTGATCATCGTCGGCACATCGTCACATGCTGTGCTGCCACTCATCGCTGACTGCGTCACACGTTTCGGGAGGCAAGCCCTAACGAAGCAAAAAGCTACCGCCGTTGATCAACACCAAGGGAACCGTCTTTAAAACCAGTGACAGCGGTGGCCTGCACTTCACTTGGCAGCAGCGGGGGCAGCGAAAGCTTGTTCCTCACACGCCTGTGTTCGATTATTTCAGTTGACAACTCAACGGCTGATCATTGTCGCCACATCGTTACATGCTGTGCTGCCACGCATCGCTGACTGCGTCACACGTTTCGGCGGGCAAGCCCTGACGAAGCAAAAAAGCTACCGCCGTAGAGCAACACCAGGGGAACCGTGTTTAAAACCAATGACAGCGGTGGCCTACACTTCACTTTGCAGCAGCGGGGACAGCGAAAGCCTGTTCCTCACACGCCTGTGTTCGATTATTTCAGTTGACAACTCAACGGCTGATCATAGCCGGCACATGGTTACAAGCTGTGCTGCCACGCATTGCTGACTGCGTCACACGTTTAGGGAGGCAAGCCCTGACGAAGCAAAAAAGCTACCGCCGTGGAGCAACTCCAGGGGAACCGTCTTTAAAACCAGTGACAGCGGTGGCCTGCACTTCACTTGGCAGCAGCGTGGGCAGCGAAAGTTTTTTCGTCACACGCCAGTGTTCGATTATTTCAGTTGACAACTGAACGGCTTATCATCGTCGGCACATCGTTACATGCTGTGCTGACACGCATCGCTGACTGCGTCACGCGTTTCGGGTGGCAAGCCCTGACGAAGCAAAAAAGCTACCGCCATGGAGCAACACCAGGGGAACCGTCTTAAACACCAGTGACAGCGGTGGCCTGCACTTCACTTGGCAGCAGCGGGGGCAGCGAAAGCCTGTTCCTCACACGCCTGTGTTCGATTATTTCAGTTGACAACTCAACGGCTGATCATCAGTCGGCACATCGTCACATGCTGTGCTGCCACGCATCGCTGACTGCGTCACACGTTTAGGGAGGCAAGCCCTGACGAAGCAAAAAGAGCTACCGCCGTGGAGCAACACCAGGGGAACCGTCTTTAAAACCAGTGACTGCGGTGGCCTGCACTTCACTTGGCAGCAGCGGGGGCAGCGAAAGCTTTTTCCTCACACGCCTGTGTTCGATTATTTCAGTTGACAACTCAACGGCTGATCATCGTCGGCACATCGTCACATGCTGTGCTGACACGCATCGCTGACTGCGTCACACGTTTCGGGAGGCAAGCCCTGACGAAGCAAAAAAGCTACCGCCAGTGGAGCAACACCAGGGGAACCGTCTTTAAAACCAGTGACAGCAGTGGCCTGCACTTCACTTGGCAGCAGCGGGGGCAGCGAAAGCTTTTTCCTCACACGCCTGTGTTCGATTATTTCAGTTGACAACTCAACGGCTGATCATCGTCGGCACATCGTCACATGCTGTGCTGCCACGCATCGCTGACTGCGTCACACGTTTCGGCAGGCAAGCCCTGACGAAGCAAAAAAGCTACCGCCATGGAGCAACACCAGGGGAACCGTCTTTAAAACCAGTGACAGCGGTGGCCTGCCTTCACTTGGCAGCAGCGGGGGCAGCGAAAGCTTGTTCCTCACACGCCTGTGTTCGATTATTCAGTTGACAACTCAACGGCTGATCATCGTCGGCACATCGTCACATGCTGTGCTGCCACGCATCGCTGACTGCGTCACACGTTTCGGCAGGCAAGCCCTGACGAAGCAAAAAAGCTACCGCCGTGGAGCAACACCAGGGGAACCGTCTTAAAAACCAGTGACAGCGGTGGCCTGCACTTCACTTGGCAGCAGCGGGGGCAGCGAAAGCTTGTTCCTCACACGCCTGTGTTCGATTATTTCAGTTGACAACTCAACGGCTGATCATCGTCGGCACATCGTCACATGCTGTGCTGCCACGCATCGCTGACTGCGTCACACGTTTCGGGAGGCAAGCCCTGACGAAGCAAAAAAGCTACCGCCGTGGAGCAACACCAGGGGAACCGTCTTTAAAACCAGTGACAGCGGTGGCCTGCACTTTACTTGGCAGCAGCGGAGGCAGCGAAAGCTTGTTCCTCACACGCCTGTGTTCGATTATTTCAGTTGACAACTCAACGGCTGATCATCGTCGGCACATCGTCACATGCTGTGCTGCCACGCATCGCTGACTGCGTCACACGTTTCGGGAGGCAAGCCCTGACGAAGCAAAAAAGCTACCGCCATGGAGCAACAACAGGGGAACCGTCTTTAAAACCAGTGACAGCGGTGGCCTGCACTTCACTTGGCAGCAGCGGGGGCAGCGAAAGCTTGTTCCTCACACGCCTGTGTTCGATTATTCAGTTGACAACTCAACGGCTGATCATCGTCGGCACATCGTCACATGCTGTGCTGCCACGCATCGCTGACTGCGTCACACGTTTCGGGAGGCAAGCCCTGACGAAGCAAAAAAGCTACCGCCGTGGAGCAACACCAGGGGAACCGTCTTTAAAACCAGTGACAGCGGTGGCCTGCACTTACTTGGCAGCAGCGGGGGGCAGCGAAAGCTTGTTCCTCACACGCCTGTGTTCGATTATTTCAGTTGACAACTCAACGGCTGATCATCGTCGGCACATCGTCACATGCTGTGCTGCCACGCATCGCTGACTGCGTCACACGTTTCGGGAGGCAAGCCCTGACGAAGCAAAAAAGCTACCGCCGTGAGCAACACCAGGGGAACCGTCTTTAAAACCAGTGACAGCGGTGGCCTGCACTTCACTTGGCAGCAGCGGGGCAGCGAAAGCTTGTTCCTCACACGCCTGTGTTCGATTATTTCAGTTGACAACTCAACGGCTGATCATCGTCGGCACATCGTTACATGCTGTGCTGCCACGCATCGCTGACTGCGTCACACGTTTCGGGAGGCAAGCCCTGACGAAGCAAAAAAGCTACCGCCGTGGAGCAACACCAGGGGAACCGTCTTTAAAACCAGTGACAGCGGTGGCCTGCACTTCACTTGGCAGCAGCGGGGGCAGCGAAAGCTTGTTCCTCACACGCCTGTGTTCGATTATTTCAGTTGACAACTCAACGGCTGATCATTGTCGGCACATCGTTACATGCTGTGCTGCCACGCATCGCTGACTGCGTCACACGTTTCGGGAGGCAAGCCCTGACGAAGCAAAAAAGCTACCGCCGTGGAGCAACACCAGGGGAACCGTCTTTAAAACCAGTGACAGCGGTGGCCTGCACTTCACTTGGCAGCAGCGGGGGCAGCGAAAGCTTGTTCCTCACACGCCTGTGTTCGATTATTTCAGTTGACAACTCAACGGCTGATCATCGTCGGCACATCGTCACATGCTGTGCTGCCACGCATCGCTGACTGCGTCACACGTTTCGGGAGGCAAGCCCTGACGAAGCAAAAAAGCTACCGCCGTGGAGCAACACCAGGGGAACCGTCTTTAAAACCAGTGACAGCAGTGGCCTGCACTTCACTTGGCAGCAGCGGGGGCAGCGAAAGCTTGTTCCTCACACGCCTGTGTTCGATTATTTCAGTTGACAACTCAACGGCTGATCATCGTCGGCACATCGTCACATGCTGTGCTGCCACGCATCGCTGACTGCGTCACACGTTTCGGGAGGCAAGCCCTGACGAAGCAAAAAAGCTACCGCCGTGGAGCAACACCAGGGAAACCGTCTTTAAAAACCAGTGACAGCGGTGGCCTGCACTTCACTTGGCAGCAGCGGGGGCAGCGAAAGCTTGTTCCTCACACGCCTGTGTTCGATTATTTCAGTTGACAACTCAACGGCTGATCATCGTCGGCACATCGTCACATGCTGTGCTGCCACGCATCGCTGACTGCGTCACACGTTTCGGGAGGCAAGCCCTGACGAAGCAAAAAAGCTACCGCCAGTGGAGCAACACCAGGGGAACCGTCTTTAAAACCAGTGACAGCGGTGGCCTGCACTTCACTTGGCAGCAGCGGGGGCAGCGAAAGCTTGTTCCTCACACGCCTGTGTTCGATTATTTCAGTTGACAACTCAACGGCTGATCATCGTCGGCACATCGTCACATGCTGTGCTGCCACGCATCGCTGACTGCGTCACACGTTTCGGGAGGCAAGCCCTGACGAAGCAAAAAAGCTACCGCCGTGGAGCAACACCAGGGGAACCGTCTTTAAAACCAGTGACAGCGGTGGCCTGCACTTCACTTGGCAGCAGCGGGGGCAGCGAAAGCTTGTTCCTCACACGCCTGTGTTCGATTATTTCAGTTGACAACTCAACGGCTGATCATCGTCGGCACATCGTCACATGCTGTGCTGCCACGCATCGCTGACTGCGTCACACGTTTCGGGAGGCAAGCCCTGACGAAGCAAAAAGCTACCGCCGTGGAGCAACACCAGGGGAACCGTCTTTAAAACCAGTGACAGCGGTGGCCTGCACTTCACTTGGCAGCAGCGGGGGCAGCGAAAGCTTGTTCCTCACACGCCTGTGTTCGATTATTTCAGTTGACAACTCAACGGCTGATCATCGTCGGCACATCGTCACATGCTGTGCTGCCACGCATCGCTGACTGCGTCACACGTTTCGGGAGGCAAGCCCTGACGAAGCAAAAAAGCTACCGCCGTGGAGCAACACCAGGGGAACCGTCTTTAAAACCAGTGACAGCGGTGGCCTGCACTTCACTTGGCAGCAGCGGGGGCAGCGAAAGCTTGTTCCTCACACGCCTGTGTTCGATTATTTCAGTTGACAACTCAACGGCTGATCATCGTCGGCACATCGTCACATGCTGTGCTGCCACGCATCGCTGACTGCGTCACACGTTTCGGGAGGCAAGCCCTGACGAAGCAAAAAGCTACCGCCGTGGAGCAACACCAGGGGAACCGTCTTTAAAACCAGTGACAGCGGTGGCCTGCACTTCACTTGGCAGCAGCGGGGGCAGCGAAAGCTTGTTCCTCACACGCCTGTGTTCGATTATTTCAGTTGACAACTCAACGGCTGATCATCGTCGGCACATCGTCACATGCTGTGCTGCCACGCATCGCTGACTGCGTCACACGTTTCGGGAGGCAAGCCCTGACGAAGCAAAAAAGCTACCGCCGTGAGCAACACCAGGGGAACCGTCTTTAAAACCAGTGACAGCGGTGGCCTGCACTTCACTTGGCAGCAGCGGGGGCAGCGAAAGCTTGTTCCTCACACGCCTGTGTTCGATTATTTCAGTTGACAACTCAACGGCTGATCATCGTCGGCACATCGTCACATGCTGTGCTGCCACGCATCGCTGACTGCGTCACACGTTTCGGGAGGCAAGCCCTGACGAAGCAAAAAGCTACCGCCGTGAGCAACACCAGGAGGAACCGTCTTTAAAACCAGTGACAGCGGTGGCCTGCACTTCACTTGGCAGCAGCGGGGGCAGCGAAAGCTTGTTCCTCACACGCCTGTGTTCGATTATTTCAGTTGACAACTCAACGGCTGATCATCGTCGGCACATCGTCACATGCTGTGCTGCCACGCATCGCTGACTGCGTCACACGTTTCGGCAGGCAAGCCCTGACGAAGCAAAAAAGCTACCGCCGTGGAGCAACACCAGGGGAACCGTCTTTAAAACCAGTGACAGCGGTGGCCTGCACTTCACTTGGCAGCAGCGGGGGGCAGCGAAAGCTTGTTCCTCACACGCCTGTGTTCGATTATTTCAGTTGACAACTCAACGGCTGATCATCGTCGGCACATCGTCACATGCTGTGCTGCCACGCATCGCTGACTGCGTCACACGTTTCGGGAGGCAAGCCCTGACGAAGCAAAAAAGCTACCGCCGTGGAGCAACACCAGGGAACCGTCTTAAAACCAGTGACAGCGGTGGCCTGCACTTCACTTGGCAGCAGCGGGGGCAGCGAAAGCTTGTTCCTCACACGCCTGTGTTCGATTATTTCAGTTGACAACTCAACGGCTGATCATCGTCGGCACATCGTCACATGCTGTGCTGCCACGCATCGCTGACTGCGTCACACGTTTCGGGAGGCAAGCCCTGACGAAGCAAAAAGCTACCGCCGTGGAGCAACACCAGGGAGAACCGTCTTTAAAACCAGTGACAGCGGTGGCCTGCACTTCACTTGGCAGCAGCGGGGGCAGCGAAAGCTTGTTCCTCACACGCCTGTGTTCGATTATTTCAGTTGACAACTCAACGGCTGATCATCGTCGGCACATCGTCACATGCTGTGCTGCCACGCATCGCTGACTGCGTCACACGTTTCGGGAGGCAAGCCCTGACGAAGCAAAAAAGCTACCGCCGTGAGCAAACACCAGGGGAACCGTCTTAAAACCAGTGACAGCGGTGGCCTGCACTTTACTTGGCAGCAGCGGGGGCAGCGAAAGCTTGTTCCTCACACGCCTGTGTTCGATTATTTCAGTTGACAACTCAACGGCTGATCATCGTCGGCACATCGTCACATGCTGTGCTGCCACGCATCGCTGACTGCGTCACACGTTTCGGGAGGCAAGCCCTGACGAAGCAAAAAGCTACCGCCGTGGAGCAACACCAGGGGAACCGTCTTTAAAACCAGTGACAGCGGTGGCCTGCACTTCACTTGGCAGCAGCGGGGGCAGCGAAAGCTTGTTCCTCACACGCCTGTGTTCGATTATTTCAGTTGACAACTCAACGGCTGATCATCGTCGGCACATCGTCACATGCTGTGCTGCCACGCATCGCTGACTGCGTCACACGTTTCGGGAGGCAAGCCCTGACGAAGCAAAAAGCTACCGCCGTGGAGCAACACCAGGGAACCGTCTTTAAAACCAGTGACAGCGGTGGCCTGCACTTCACTTGGCAGCAGCGGGGGCAGCGAAAGCTTGTTCCTCACACGCCTGTGTTCGATTATTTCAGTTGACAACTCAACGGCTGATCATCGTCGGCACATCGTCACATGCTGTGCTGCCACGCATCGCTGACTGCGTCACACGTTTCGGGAGGCAAGCCCTGACGAAGCAAAAAAGCTACCGCCGTGGAGCAACACCAGGGAACCGTCTTAAAACCAGTGACAGCGGTGGCCTGCACTTCACTTGGCAGCAGCGGGGGCAGCGAAAGCTTGTTCCTCACACGCCTGTGTTCGATTATTTCAGTTGACAACTCAACGGCTGATCATCGTCGGCACATCGTTACATGCTGTGCTGCCACGCATCGCTGACTGCGTCACACGTTTCGGGAGGCAAGCCCTGACGAAGCAAAAAAGCTACCGCCGTGGAGCAACACCAGGGGAACCGTCTTTAAAACCAGTGACAGCGGTGGCCTGCACTTCACTTGGCAGCAGCGGGGGCAGCGAAAGCTTGTTCCTCACACGCCTGTGTTCGATTATTTCAGTTGACAACTCAACGGCTGATCATCGTCGGCACATCGTCACATGCTGTGCTGCCACGCATCGCTGACTGCGTCACACGTTTCGGGAGGCAAGCCCTGACGAAGCAGAAAAAGCTACCGCCGTGGAGCAACACCAGGGAACCGTCTTTAAAACCAGTGACAGCAGTGGCCTGCACTTCACTTGGCAGCAGCGGGGGCAGCGAAAGCTTGTTCCTCACACGCCTGTGTTCGATTATTTCAGTTGACAACTCAACGGCTGATCATCGTCGGCACATCGTTACATGCTGTGCTGCCACGCATCGCTGACTGCGTCACACGTTTCGGGAGGCAAGCCCTGACGAAGCAAAAAAGCTACCGCCGTGGAGCAACACCAGGGAACCGTCTTTAAAACCAGTGACAGCGGTGGCCTGCACTTCACTTGGCAGCAGCGGGGGCAGCGAAAGCTTGTTCCTCACACGCCTGTGTTCGATTATTTCAGTTGACAACTCAACGGCTGATCATCGTCGGCACATCGTACATGCTGTGCTGCCACGCATCGCTGACTGCGTCACACGTTTCGGGAGGCAAGCCCTGACGAAGCAAAAAGCTACCGCCGTGGAGCAACACCAGGGGAACCGTCTTAAAACCAGTGACAGCGGTGGCCTGCACTTCACTTGGCAGCAGCGGGGGCAGCGAAAGCTTGTTCCTCACACGCCTGTGTTCGATTATTTCAGTTGACAACTCAACGGCTGATCATCGTCGGCACATCGTTACATGCTGTGCTGCCACGCATCGCTGACTGCGTCACACGTTTCGGGAGGCAAGCCCTGACGAAGCAAAAAAGCTACCGCCGTGGAGCAACACCAGGGGAACCGTCTTAAAACCAGTGACAGCGGTGGCCTGCACTTCACTTGGCAGCAGCGGGGGCAGCGAAAGCTTGTTCCTCACACGCCTGTGTTCGATTATTTCAGTTGACAACTCAACGGCTGATCATCGTCGGCACATCGTCACATGCTGTGCTGCCACGCATCGCTGACTGCGTCACACGTTTCGGGAGGCAAGCCCTGACGAAGCAAAAAAGCTACCGCCGTGAGCAACACCAGGGGAACCGTCTTTAAAACCAGTGACAGCGGTGGCCTGCACTTCACTTGGCAGCAGCGGGGGCAGCGAAAGCTTGTTCCTCACACGCCTGTGTTCGATTATTTCAGTTGACAACTCAACGGCTGATCATCGTCGGCACATCGTCACATGCTGTGCTGCCACGCATCGCTGACTGCGTCACACGTTTCGGGAGGCAAGCCCTGACGAAGCAAAAAAGCTACCGCCGTGGAGCAACACCAGGGGAACCGTCTTTAAAACCAGTGACAGCGGTGGCCTGCACTTCACTTGGCAGCAGCGGGGGCAGCGAAAGCTGTTTCCTCACACGCCTGTGTTCGATTATTTCAGTTGACAACTCAACGGCTGATCATCGTCGGCACATCGTCACATGCTGTGCTGCCACGCATCGCTGACTGCGTCACACGTTTCGGGAGGCAAGCCCTGACGAAGCAAAAAGCTACCGCCGTGGAGCAACACCAGGGAACCGTCTTTAAAACCAGTGACAGCGGTGGCCTGCACTTCACTTGGCAGCAGCGGGGGCAGCGAAAGCTTGTTCCTCACACGCCTGTGTTCGATTATTTCAGTTGACAACTCAACGGCTGATCATCGTCGGCACATCGTCACATGCTGTGCTGCCACGCATCGCTGACTGCGTCACACGTTTCGGGAGGCAAGCCCTGACGAAGCAAAAAAGCTACCGCCGTGGAGCAACACCAGGGGAACCGTCTTTAAAACCAGTGACAGCGGTGGCCTGCACTTCACTTGGCAGCAGCGGGGGCAGCGAAAGCTTGTTCCTCACACGCCTGTGTTCGATTATTTCAGTTGACAACTCAACGGCTGATCATCGTCGGCACATCGTCACATGCTGTGCTGCCACGCATCGCTGACTGCGTCACACGTTTCGGAGGCAAGCCCTGACGAAGCAAAAAAGCTACCGCCGTGAGCAACACCAGGGGAACCGTCTTTAAAACCAGTGACAGCGGTGGCCTGCACTTCACTTGGCAGCAGCGGGGGCAGCGAAAGCTTGTTCCTCACACGCCTGTGTTCGATTATTTCAGTTGACAACTCAACGGCTGATCATCGTCGGCACATCGTCACATGCTGTGCTGCCACGCATCGCTGACTGCGTCACACGTTTCGGGAGGCAAGCCCTGACGAAGCAAAAAAGCTACCGCCGTGGAGCAACACCAGGGGAACCGTCTTTAAAACCAGTGACAGCGGTGGCCTGCACTTCACTTGGCAGCAGCGGGGGCAGCGAAAGCTTGTTCCTCACACGCCTGTGTTCGATTATTTCAGTTGACAACTCAACGGCTGATCATCGTCGGCACATCGTCACATGCTGTGCTGCCACGCATCGCTGACTGCGTCACACGTTTCGGGAGGCAAGCCCTGACGAAGCAAAAAAGCTACCGCCGTGGAGCAACACCAGGGGAACCGTCTTTAAAACCAGTGACAGCGGTGGCCTGCACTTCACTTGGCAGCAGCGGGGGCAGCGAAAGCTTGTTCCTCACACGCCTGTGTTCGATTATTTCAGTTGACAACTCAACGGCTGATCATCGTCGGCACATCGTCACATGCTGTGCTGCCACGCATCGCTGACTGCGTCACACGTTTCGGGAGGCAAGCCCTGACGAAGCAAAAAAGCTACCGCCGTGGAGCAACACAGGGGAACCGTCTTTAAAACCAGTGACAGCGGTGGCCTGCACTTCACTTGGCAGCAGCGGGGGCAGCGAAAGCTTGTTCCTCACACGCCTGTGTTCGATTATTTCAGTTGACAACTCAACGGCTGATCATCGTCGGCACATCGTCACATGCTGTGCTGCCACGCATCGCTGACTGCGTCACACGTTTCGGGAGGCAAGCCCTGACGAAGCAAAAAGCTACCGCCGTGGAGCAACACCAGGGGAACCGTCTTTAAAACCAGTGACAGCGGTGGCCTGCACTTCACTTGGCAGCAGCGGGGGCAGCGAAAGCTTGTTCCTCACACGCCTGTGTTCGATTATTTCAGTTGACAATTCAACGGCTGATCATCGTCGGCACATCGTTACATGCTGTGCTGCCACGCATCGCTGACTGCGTCACACGTTTCGGGAGGCAAGCCTGACGAAGCAAAAAGCTACCGCCGTAGGAGCAACATCAGGGGAACCGTCTTTAAAACCAGTGACAGGGGTGGCCTGCACTTCACTTGGCAGCAGCGGGGGCAGCGAAAGCTTGTTCCTCACACGCCTGTGTTTCGATTATTTCAGTTGACAACTCAACGGCTGATCATCGTCGGCACATCGTCACATGCTGTGCTGCCACGCATCGCTGACTGCGTCACACGTTTCGGGAGGCAAGCCCTGACGAAGCAAAAAAGCTACCGCCGTGAAGCAACACCAGGGGAACCGTCTTTAAAACCAGTGACAGCGGTGGCCTGCACTTCACTTGGCAGCAGCGGGGGCAGCGAAAGCTTGTTCCTCACACGCCTGTGTTCGATTATTTCAGTTGACAACTCAACGGCTGATCATCGTCGGCACATCGTCACATGCTGTGCTGCCACGCATCGCTGACTGCGTCACACGTTTCGGGAGGCAAGCCCTGACGAAGCAAAAAAGCTACCGCCGTGAGCAACACCAGGGAACCGTCTTTAAAACCAGTGACAGCGGTGGCCTGCACTTCACTTGGCAGCAGCGGGGGCAGCGAAAGCTTGTTCCTCACACGCCTGTGTTCGATTATTTCAGTTGACAACTCAACGGCTGATCATCGTCGGCACATCGTCACATGCTGTGCTGCCACGCATCGCTGACTGCGTCACACGTTTCGGGAGGCAAGCCCTGACGAAGCAAAAAAGCTACCGCCGTGGAGCAACACCAGGGGAACCGTCTTTAAAACCAGTGACAGCGGTGGCCTGCACTTCACTTGGCAGCAGCGGGGGCAGCGAAAGCCTGTTCCTCACACGCCTGTGTTCGAATTATTTCAGTTGACAACTCAACGGCTGATCATCGTCGGCACATCGTCACATGCTGTGCTGCCACGCATCGCTGACTGCGTCACACGTTTCGGGAGGCAAGCCCTGACGAAGCAAAAAAGCTACCGCCATGGAGCAACACCAGGGAATCGTCTTTAAAACCAGTGACAGCGGTGGCCTGCACTTCACTTGGCAGCAGCGGGGGCAGCGAAAGGCTTTTTCCTCACACGCCTGTGTTCGATTATTTCAGTTGACAACTCAACGGCTGATCATCGTCGGCACATCGTTACATGCTGTGCTGCCACGCATCGCTGACTGTGTCACACGTTTCGGGAGGCAAGCCCTGACGAAGCAAAAAAGCTACCGCCGTGGAGCAACACCAGGGGAACCGTCTTTAAAACCAGTGACAGCGGTGGCCTGCACTTCACTTGGCAGCAGCGGGGGCAGCGAAAGCTTGTTCCTCACACGCCTGTGTTCGATTATTTCAGTTGACAACTCAACGGCTGATCATCGTCGGCACATCGTCACATGCTGTGCTGCCACGCATCGCTGACTGCGTCACACGTTTCGGAGGCAAGCCCTGACGAAGCAAAAAAGCTACCGCCGTGGAGCAACACCAGGGGAACCGTCTTTAAAACCAGTGACAGCGGTGGCCTGCACTTCACTTGGCAGCAGCGGGGGCAGCGAAAGCTGTTCCTCACACGCCTGTGTTCGATTATTTCAGTTGACAACTCAACGGCTGATCATCGTCGGCACATCGTCACATGCTGTGCTGCCACGCATCGCTGACTGCGTCACACGTTTCGGGAGGCAAGCCCTGACGAAGCAAAAAGCTACCGCCGTGGAGCAACACCAGGGGAACCGTCTTTAAAACCAGTGACAGCGGTGGCCTGCACTTCACTTGGCAGCAGCGGGGGCAGCGAAAGCTTGTTCCTCACACGCCTGTGTTCGATTATTTCAGTTGACAACTCAACGGCTGATCATCGTCGGCACATCGTTACATGCTGTGCTGCCACGCATCGCTGACTGCGTCACACGTTTCGGGAGGCAAGCCCTGACGAAGCAAAAAGCTACCGCCGTGAGCAACACCAGGGGAACCGTCTTTAAAACCAGTGACAGCGGTGGCCTGCACTTCACTTGGCAGCAGCGGGGGCAGCGAAAGCTTGTTCCTCACACGCCTGTGTTCGATTATTTCAGTTGACAACTCAACGGCTGATCATCGTCGGCACATCGTCACATGCTGTGCTGCCACGCATCGCTGACTGCGTCACACGTTTCGGGAGGCAAGCCCTGACGAAGCAAAAAAGCTACCGCCGTGAGCAACACCAGGGGAACCGTCTTTAAAACCAGTGACAGCGGTGGCCTGCACTTCACTTGGCAGCAGCGGGGGCAGCGAAAGCTTGTTCCTCACACGCCTGTGTTCGATTATTTCAGTTGACAACTCAACGGCTGATCATCGTCGGCACATCGTACATGCTGTGCTGCCACGCATCGCTGACTGCGTCACACGTTTCGGGAGGCAAGCCCTGACGAAGCAAAAAGCTACCGCCGTGAGCAACACCAGGGGAACCGTCTTTAAAACCAGTGACAGCGGTGGCCTGCACTTCACTTGGCAGCAGCGGGGGCAGCGAAAGCTTGTTCCTCACACGCCTGTGTTCGATTATTTCAGTTGACAACTCAACGGCTGATCATCGTCGGCACATCGTTACATGCTGTGCTGCCACGCATCGCTGACTGCGTCACACGTTTCGGGAGGCAAGCCCTGACGAAGCAAAAAGCTACCGCCGTGGAGCAACACCAGGGGAACTCGTCTTTAAAACCAGTGACAGCGGTGGCCTGCACTTCACTTGGCAGCAGCGGGGGCAGCGAAAGCTTGTTCCTCACACGCCTGTGTTCGATTATTTCAGTTGACAACTCAACGGCTGATCATCGTCGGCACATCGTTACATGCTGTGCTGCCACGCATCGCTGACTGCGTCACACGTTTCGGGAGGCAAGCCCTGACGAAGCAAAAAAGCTACCGCCGTGAGCAACACCAGGGGAACCGTCTTTAAAACCAGTGACAGCGGTGGCCTGCACTTCACTTGGCAGCAGCGGGGGCAGCGAAAGCTTGTTCCTCACACGCCTGTGTTCGATTATTTCAGTTGACAACTCAACGGCTGATCATCGTCGGCACATCGTCCATGCTGTGCTGCCACGCATCGCTGACTGCGTCACACGTTTCGGGAGGCAAGCCCTGACGAAGCAAAAATGCTACCGCCGTGGAGCAACACCAGGGGAACCGTCTTTAAAACCAGTGACAGCGGTGGCCTGCACTTTACTTGGCAGCAGCGGGGGCAGCGAAAGCTTGTTCCTCACACGCCTGTGTTCGATTATTTCAGTTGACAACTCAACGGCTGATCATCGTCGGCACATCGTCACATGCTGTGCTGCCACGCATCGCTGACTGCGTCACACGTTTCGGGAGGCAAGCCCTGACGAAGCAAAAAGCTACCGCCGTGGAGCAACACCAGGGGAACCGTCTTTAAAACCAGTGACAGGCGGTGGCCTGCACTTCACTTGGCAGCAGCGGGGGCAGCGAAAGGCTTGTTCCTCACACGCCTGTGTTCGATTATTTCAGTTGACAACTCAACGGCTGATCATCGTCGGCACATCGTTCACATGCTGTGCTGCCACGCATCGCTGACTGCGTCACACGTTTCGGGAGGCAAGCCCTGACGAAGCAAAAAGCTACCGCCAGTGAGCAACACCAGGGAACCGTCTTTAAAAACCAGTGACAGCGGTGGCCTGCACTTCACTTGGCAGCAGCGGGGGCAGCGAAAGCTTGTTCCTCACACGCCTGTGTTCGATTATTTCAGTTGACAACTCAACGGCTGATCATCGTCGGCACATCGTCACATGCTGTGCTGCCACGCATCGCTGACTGCGTCACACGTTTCGGGAGGCAAGCCCTGACGAAGCAAAAAAGCTACCGCCGTGAAGCAACACCAGGGGAACCGTCTTTAAAACCAGTGACAGCGGTGGCCTGCACTTCACTTGGCAGCAGCGGGGGCAGCGAAAGCTTGTTCCTCACACGCCTGTGTTCGATTATTTCAGTTGACAACTCAACGGCTGATCATCGTCGGCACATCGTCTACATGCTGTGCTGCCACGCATCGCTGACTGCGTCACACGTTTCGGGAGGCAAGCCCTGACGAAGCAAAAAAGCTACCGCCGTGGAGCAACACCAGGGGAACCGTCTTTAAAACCAGTGACAGCGGTGGCCTGCACTTCACTTGGCAGCAGCGGGGCAGCGAAAGCTTGTTCCTCACACGCCTGTGTTCGATTATTTCAGTTGACAACTCAACGGCTGATCATCGTCGGCACATCGTTCACATGCTGTGCTGCCACGCATCGCTGACTGCGTCACACGTTTCGGGAGGCAAGCCCTGACGAAGCAAAAAGCTACCGCCGTGAAGCAACACCAGGGAACCGTCTTTAAAACCAGTGACAGCGGTGGCCTGCACTTCACTTGGCAGCAGCGGGGGCAGCGAAAGCTTGTTCCTCACACGCCTGTGTTCGATTATTTCAGTTGACAACTCAACGGCTGATCATCGTCGGCACATCGTACATGCTGTGCTGCCACGCATCGCTGACTGCGTCACACGTTTCGGGAGGCAAGCCCTGACGAAGCAAAAAAGCTACCGCCGTGAGAGCAACACCAGTGGAACCGTCTTTAAAACCAGTGACAGCGGTGGCCTGCACTTCACTTGGCAGCAGCGGGGGCAGCGAAAGCTTGTTCCTCACACGCCTGTGTTCGATTATTTCAGTTGACAACTCAACGGCTGATCATCGTCGGCACATCGTTCACATGCTGTGCTGCCACGCATCGCTGACTGCGTCACACGTTTCGGGAGGCAAGCCCTGACGAAGCAAAAAGCTACCGCCGTGGAGCAACACCAGGGGAACCGTCTTTAAAACCAGTGACAGCGGTGGCCTGCACTTCACTTGGCAGCAGCGGGGGCAGCGAAAGCTTGTTCCTCACACGCCTGTGTTCGATTATTTCAGTTGACAACTCAACGGCTGATCATCGTCGGCACATCGTCACATGCTGTGCTGCCACGCATCGCTGACTGCGTCACACGTTTCGGGAGGCAAGCCCTGACGAAGCAAAAAAGCTACCGCCGTGGAGCAACACCAGGGGAACCGTCTTTAAAACCAGTGACAGCGGTGGCCTGCACTTCACTTGGCAGCAGCGGGGGCAGCGAAAGCTTGTTCCTCACACGCCTGTGTTCGATTATTTCAGTTGACAACTCAACGGCTGATCATCGTCGGCACATCGTCACATGCTGTGCTGCCACGCATCGCTGACTGCGTCACACGTTTCGGGAGGCAAGCCCTGACGAAGCAAAAAGCTACCGCCGTGGAGCAACACCAGGGGAACCGTCTTTAAAACCAGTGACAGCGGTGGCCTGCACTTCACTTGGCAGCAGCGGGGGCAGCGAAAGCTTGTTCCTCACACGCCCTGTGTTCGATTATTTCAGTTGACAACTCAACGGCTGATCATCGTCGGCACATCGTCACATGCTGTGCTGCCACGCATCGCTGACTGCGTCACACGTTTCGGGAGGCAAGCCCTGACGAAGCAAAAAAGCTACCGCCGTGGAGCAACACCAGGGGAACCGTCTTAAAACCAGTGACAGCGGTGGCCTGCACTTCACTTGGCAGCAGCGGGGGCAGCGAAAGCTTGTTCCTCACACGCCTGTGTTCGATTATTTCAGTTGACAACTCAACGGCTGATCATCGTCGGCACATCGTCACATGCTGTGCTGCCACGCATCGCTGACTGCGTCACACGTTTCGGGAGGCAAGCCCTGACGAAGCAAAAAAGCTACCGCCGTGGAGCAACACCAGGGGAACCGTCTTTAAAACCAGTGACAGCGGTGGCCTGCACTTCACTTGGCAGCAGCGGGGGCAGCGAAAGCTTGTTCCTCACACGCCTGTGTTCGATTATTTCAGTTGACAACTCAACGGCTGATCATCGTCGGCACATCGTCACATGCTGTGCTGCCACGCATCGCTGACTGCGTCACACGTTTCGGGAGGCAAGCCCTGACGAAGCAAAAAAGCTTACCGCCGTGGAGCAACACCAGGGGAACCGTCTTTAAAAACCAGTGACAGCGGTGGCCTGCACTTCACTTGGCAGCAGCGGGGGCAGCGAAAGCTTGTTCCTCACACGCCTGTGTGCGATTATTTCAGTTGACAACTCAACGGCTGATCATCGTCGGCACATCGTCACATGCTGTGCTGCCACGCATCGCTGACTGCGTCACACGTTTCGGGAGGCAAGCCCTGACGAAGCAAAAAGCTACCGCCGTGGAGCAACACCAGGGGAACCGTCTTTAAAACCAGTGACAGCGGTGGCCTGCACTTCACTTGGCAGCAGCGGGGGCAGCGAAAGCTTGTTCCTCACACGCCTGTGTTCGATTATTTCAGTTGACAACTCAACGGCTGATCATCGTCGGCACATCGTCACATGCTGTGCTGCCACGCATCGCTGACTGCGTCACACGTTTCGGGAGGCAAGCCCTGACGAAGCAAAAAAGCTACCGCCGTGGAGCAAACACCAGGGGAACCGTCTTTAAAACCAGTGACAGCGGTGGCCTGCACTTCACTTGGCAGCAGCGGGGGCAGCGAAAGCTTGTTCCTCACACGCCTGTGTTCGATTATTTCAGTTGACAACTCAACGGCTGATCATCGTCGGCACATCGTCACATGCTGTGCTGCCACGCATCACTGACTGCGTCACACGTTTCGGGAGGCAAGCCTGACGAAGCAAAAAAGCTACCGCCGTGGAGCAACACCAGGGGAACCGTCTTTAAAACCAGTGACAGCGGTGGCCTGCACTTCACTTGGCAGCAGCGGGGGCAGCTGAAAGCTTGTTCCTCACACGCCTGTGTTCGATTATTTCAGTTGACAACTCAACGGCTGATCATCGTCGGCACATCGGTCACATGCTGTGCTGCCACGCATCGCTGACTGCGTCACACGTTTCGGGAGGCAAGCCCTGACGAAGCAAAAAGCTACCGCCGTGGAGCAACACCAGGGGAACCGTCTTTAAAACCAGTGACAGCGGTGGCCTGCACTTCACTTGGCAGCAGCGGGGGGCAGCGAAAGCTGTTCCTCACACGCCTGTGTTCGATTATTTCAGTTGACAACTCAACGCTGATCATCGTCGGCACATCGTCACATGCTGTGCTGCCACGCATCGCTGACTGCGTCACACGTTTCGGGAGGCAAGCCCTGACGAAGCAAAAGAGCTACCGCCGTGAGCAACACCAGGAGAACCGTCTTAAAACCAGTGACAGCGGTGGCCTGCACTTCACTTGGCAGCAGCGGGGGCAGCGAAAGCCTTGTTCCTCACACGCCTGTGTTCGATTATTTCAGTTGACAACTCAACGGCTGATCATCGTCGGCACATCGTCACATGCTGTGCTGCCACGCATCGCTGACTGCGTCACAACGTTTCGGGAGGCAAGCCCTGACGAAGCAAAAAAGCTACCGCCGTGAAGCAACACCAGGGGAACCGTCTTTAAAACCAGTGACAGCGGTGGCCTGCACTTCACTTGGCAGCAGCGGGGGCAGCGAAAGCTTGTTCCTCACACGCCTGTGTTCGATTATTTCAGTTGACAACTCAACGGCTGATCATCGTCGGCACATCGTTACATGCTGTGCTGCCACGCATCGCTGACTGCGTCACACGTTTCGGGAGGCAAGCCCTGACGAAGCAAAAAAGCTACCGCCGGAGAGCAACACCAGGGGAACCGTCTTTAAAACCAGTGACAGCGGTGGCCTGCACTTCACTTGGCAGCAGCGGGGGCAGCGAAAGCTTGTTCCTCACACGCCTGTGTTCGATTATTTCAGTTGACAACTCAACGGCTGATCATCGTCGGCACATCGTCACATGCTGTGCTGCCACGCATCGCTGACTGCGTCACACGTTTCGGGAGGCAAGCCCTGACGAAGCAAAAAGCTACCGCCGTGGAGCAACACCAGGGGAACCGTCTTTAAAACCAGTGACAGCGGTGGCCTGCACTTCACTTGGCAGCAGCGGGGGCAGCGAAAGCTTGTTCCTCACACGCCTGTGTTCGATTATTTCAGTTGACAACTCAACGGCTGATCATCGTCGGCACATCGTCACATGCTGTGCTGCCACGCATCGCTGACTGCGTCACACGTTTCGGGAGGCAAGCCCTGACGAAGCAAAAAAGCTACCGCCAGTGGAGCAACACCAGGGGAACCGTCTTTAAAACCAGTGACAGCGGTGGCCTGCACTTCACTTGGCAGCAGCGGGGGCAGCGAAAGCTTGTTCCTCACACGCCTGTGTTCGATTATTTCAGTTGACAACTCAACGGCTGATCATCGTCGGCACATCGTCACATGCTGTGCTGCCACGCATCGCTGACTGCGTCACACGTTTCGGGAGGCAAGCCCTGACGAAGCAAAAAAGCTACCGCCGTGGAGCAACACCACGGGAACCGTCTTTAAAACGAGTGACAGCGGTGGCCTGCATTCACTTGGCAGCAGCGGGGGGCAGCGAAAGCTTGTTCCTCACACGCCTGTGTTCGATTATTTCAGTTGACAACTCAACGGCTGATCATCGTCGGCACATCGTTACATGCTGTGCTGCCACGCATCGCTGACTGCGTCACACGTTTCGGGAGGCAAGCCCTGACGAAGCAAAAAGCTACCGCCAGGGAGCAACACCAGCGGAATCGTCTTTAAAACCAGTGACAGCGGTGGCCTGCACTTCACTTGGCAGCAGCGTGGGGCAGCGAAAGCTTGTTCCTCACACGCCTGTGTTCGATTATTTCAGTTGACAACTCAACGGCTGATCATCGTCGGCACATCGTCACATCCTGTGTTGCCACACATCGCTGACTGTGTCCACACGTTTCGGGAGGCAAGCCCTGACGAAGCAAAAAGCTTACCGCCGTGGAGCAACACCAGGGGAACCGTCTTTAAAACCAGTGACATCGGGTGGCCTGCACTTCACTTGGCAGCAGCGGGGGCAGCGAAAGCTTGTTCCTCACACGCCTGTGTTCGATTATTTCAGTTGACAACTCAACGGCTGATCATCGTCGGCACATCGTTCACATGCTGTGCTGCCACGCATCGCTGACTGCGTCACACGTTTCGGGAGGCAAGCCCTGACGAAGCAAAAAAGCTACCGCCGTGGAGCAACACCAGGGGAACCGTCTTTAAAACCAGTGACAGCGGTGGCCTGCACTTCACTTGGCAGCAGCGGGGGCAGCGAAAGCTTGTTCCTCACACGCCTGTGTTCGATTATTTCAGTTGACAACTCAACGGCTGATCATCGTCGGCACATCGTACATGCTGTGCTGCCACGCATCGCTGACTGCGTCACACGTTTCGGGAGGCAAGCCCTGACGAAGCAAAAAAGCTACCGCCGTGAGCAACACCAGCGGAACCGTCTTTAAAACGAGTGACAGCGGTGGCCTGCACTTCACTTGGCAGCAGCGTGGGCAGCGAAAGCTTGTTCCTCACACGCCTGTGTTCGATTATTTCAGTTGACAACTCAACGGCTGATCATCGTCGGCACATCGTCACATCCTGTGTTGCCACGCATCGCTGACTGCGTCACACGTTTCGGGAGGCAAGCCCTGACGAAGCAAAAAGCTTACCGCCGTGGAGCAACACCAGGGGAACCGTCTTTAAAACCAGTGACAGCGGTGGCCTGCACTTTACTTGGCAGCAGCGGGGGCAGCGAAAGCCTGTTCCTCACACGCCTGTGTTCGATTATTTCAGTTGACAACTCAACGGCTTGATCATCGTCGGCACATCGTCACATGCTGTGCTGCCACGCATCGCTGACTGCGTCACACGTTTCGGGAGGCAAGCCCTGACGAAGCAAAAAGCTACCCGCCGTGAGCAACACCAGGCGGAACGTCTTTAAAACCAGTGACAGCGGTGGCCTGCACTTCACTTGGCAGCAGCGGGGGCAGCGAAAGCTTGTTCCTCACACGCCTGTGTTCGATTATTTCAGTTGACAACTCAACGGCTGATCATCGTCGGCACATCGTCACATGCTGTGCTGCCACACATCGCTGACTGCGTCACACGTTTTCGGGAGGCAAGCCCTGACGAAGCAAAAATCTACCGCCGTGGAGCAACACCAGGGGAACCGTCTTAAAACCAGTGACAGCGGTGGCCTGCACTTCACTTGGCAGCAGCGGGGGCAGCGAAAGCTTGTTCCTCACACGCCGGTGTTCGATTATTTCAGTTGACAACTCAACGGCTGATCATCGTCGGCACATCGTTACAATGCTGTGCTGCCACCATCGCTGACTGCGTCACACGTTTCGGAGAGGCAAGCCCTGACGAAGCAAAAAGAGCTACCGCCGTGGAGCAACACCAGGGAACCGTCTTTAAAAACCAGTGACAGCGGTGGCCTGCGCTTCACTTGGCAGCAGCGGGGGGCAGCGAAAGCTATGTTCCTCACACGCCTGTGTTCGATTATTTCAGTTGACAACTCAACGGCTGATCATCGTCGCACATCGTCACATCCTGTGCTTCCACGCATCGCTGACTGTGTCACACGTTTCGGGAGGCAAAGCCCTGACGAAGCAAAAAGCTTACCGCCGTGAGCAACACCAGGGGAACCGTCTTTAAAACCAAGTGACAGCGGTGGCCTGCACTTCACTTGACAGCAGCGGCGGGCAGCGAAAGCTTGTTCCTCACACGCCTGTGTTCGATTATTTCAGTTGACAACTCAAAGGCTGATCATCGTCGGCACTATGTCTCATGCTGTGCTGCCACGCATCGCTGACTGCGTCACACGTTTCGGGAGGCAAGCCTGACGAAGCAAAAAAAGCTACCGCCGTGGAGCAACACCAGGGGAACCGTCTTTAAACCAGTGACAGCGGTGGCCTGCGCTTCACTTTGGCATGCAGCGGGGGCAGCGAAAGCTTGTTCCTCACACGCCTGTGTTCATTATATTCAGTTGACAACTCAACGGCTGATCATCGTCTGCACAACGTCACTGCTGTGCTGCCACGCATCGCTGACTGCGTCACACGGTTCTCGGGAGGCAGCCCTGACGAAGCAAAAAAGCTAACCGCCGTGAAGAAACACACGGGGAACCGTCTTTAAAACAGTGACAGCGGTGGCCTGCACTTCACTTGGACAGCAGCAGGGGGCAGCGAAAGCTGTTCCTCACACGCCTGTGTTCGATTATTTCAGTTGACAACTCAACGGCTGATCATCGTCGGTCACATCGTCACATCTTGCTGCCACGCATCGCTGACTGCGTCACACACGTTTCGGGAGGCAAGCCCTGACGAAGCAAAAAAGCTACAGCCGTGGAGCAACACCAGGGAACCCGTCTTAAAACCAGTGACAGCGTGGGCCTGGCACTTGACAATTGGCAGCAGATCGGGGGCAGCGAAAGCTTGTTCCTCACACGCCTGTGTTCGATTATTTCAGTTGACAACTCAACGGCTGATCATCGTCGGCACATCGTCAACTGCTGTGCTGCCACTGCATCGCTGACTGCGTCACACGTTTCGGAGGCAAGCCCTGACGAAGCAAGAAAAGCTACCGCCGTGAAGAAACACCAGGGGAACCGTCTTTAAAACCAGTGACAGCGGTGGCCTGCACTTACTTGGCAGCAGCGGTGCAGCGAAAGCTTGTTCCTCAACGCCCGTGTTTCGATTAATTTCAGTTGACAACCAACGGCTGATCATCGTCCGCACATCGTCACATGCTGTGCTGCCACGCATCGCTGACTGCGTCACCGTTTCGGGAGGCAAGCCTGACGAAGCAACAAAGCTACGCCAGGGAGGCAACACCAGGGAACCGTCTTTAAAACCAGATGACAGCGGTGGCCTGCACTTCACTTGGCAGCAGCGGGGGCAGGCGAAGCTGTTCCTCACACGCCTGTGTTCGATTATTTCAGTTGACAACTCAACGGCTGATCATCGTCGGACATGTCACATGCTGTGCTGCACCATCGCTGACTGCGTCACACGTTTCGGGAGCAAGCCCTGACGAAGCAAAAAAGCTACCGCCGTGGAGCAACACCAGGGAACCGTCTTTAAAAACCAGTGGACAGCGGTGGCCTGCACTTCACTTGGCAGCAGCGGGGCAGCGAAAGCTTGTTCCTCACACGCCTGTGTTCGATTATTTCAGTTGACAACTCAACGGCCTGATCATCGTCGGCACATCGTAACATGCTGTGCTGCCACGCATCGCTGACTGCGTCACACGTTTCGGGAGGCAAGCCCTGACGAAGCAAAAGAGCTACCGCCGTGGAGCAACACCTGAGAACCGTCTTAAAAACCAGTGACAGCGGTGGCCTGCACTTCACTTGGCAGCAGCGGGGGCAGCGAAAGCTTGTTCCTCACACGCCTGTGTTCGATTATTTCAGTTGACACTCAACGGCTGATCATCGTCGGCACATCGTCACTGCTGTGCTGCCAACGCATCGCGGACTGCGTCACACGTTTCGGAGAGGCAAGCCCTGACGAAGCAAAGAAGCTACCGCCGTGGAGCAACACCAGGGAACCGTCTTTAAAACCAGTGACAGCGGTGGCCTGCACTTCACTTGGCAGCAGCGGGGGCAGCGAAAGCTTGTTCCTCACACGCCTGTGTTCGATTATTTCAGTTGACAACTCAATGGCTGATCATCGTCGGCACATCGTCACATGCTGTGCTGCCACGCATCGCTGACTGCGTCACACGTTTCGGGAGGCAAGCCCTGACGAAGCAAAAAAGCTACCGCCGTGAGCAACACCAGGGAAACCGTCTTTAAAACCAGTGACAGCGGTGGCCTGCACTTCACTTGGCAGCAGCGGGGGCAGCGAAAGCTTGTTCCTCACACGCCTGTGTTCGATTATTTCAGTTGACAACTCAACGGCTGATCATCGTCGGCACTATCGTACATGCTGTGCTGCCACGCATCGCTGACTGCGTCACACGTTTTCGGGAGGCAAGCCCTGACGAAGCAAAAAAGCTACCGCCGTGAGCAACACCAGGGGAACCGTCTTTAAAACCAGTGACAGCGGTGGCCTGCCTTCACTTGGCAGCAGCGGGGGCAGCGAAAGCTTGTTCCTCACCGCCTGTGTTCGATTATTTCAGTTGACAACTCAACGGCTGATATCGTCGGCACATCGTTACATGCTGTGCTGCCACGCATCGCTGACTGCGTCACACGTTTCGGGAGGCAAGCCCTGACGAAGCAAAAAAGCTACCGCCGTGGAGCAACACCAGGGGAACCGTCTTTAAAACCAGTGACAGCGGTGGCCATGCCTTCACTTGGCAGCAGCGGGGACGCGAAAGCTTGTTTCCTCACCGCCTGTGTTGAATATTTCAGTTGACAACTCAACGGCTGATCATCGTCGGCACATCGTCACATGCTGTGCTGCCACGCATCGCTGACTGCGTCACACGTTTCGGGAGGCAAGCCTGACGAAGCAAAAAGCTACCGCCGTGAGCAACACCAGGGGAACCGTCTCTAAAACCAGTGACAGCGGTGGCCTGCACTTCACTTGGCAGCAGCGGGCGGCAGCGAAAGCTTGTTCCTCACACGCCTGTGTTCGATTATTTCAGTTGACAACTTCAACGGCTGATCATCGTCGGCCACATCGTCACATGCCTGTGCTGCCACGCATCGCTGACTGCGTCACACGTTTCGGCGAGGCAAGCCCTGACGAAGCAAAAAAGCTACCGCCGTAGGAGCAACACCAGGGGAACCGTCTTTAAAACCAGTGACAAGCGGTGGCCCTAGCACTTCACTTTGGCAGCAGCGGGGGGCAGCGAAAGCCTGTTCCTCACACGCCTGTGTTCGATTATTTCAGTTGACAACTCACGGCTGATCATCGTCGGCACATCGTCACATGCTGTGCTGCCCACGCATCGCTGACTGCGTCACACGTTTCGGAGGCAAGCCCTGACGAAGCAAAAAGCTACCGCCGGGAGCAACACAAGGGGAACCGTCTTTAAAACCAGTGACAGCGGTGGCCCTGCGCTTCACTTGGCAGCAGCGGGGCAGCGAAAGCTTGTTCCTCACACGCCTGTGTTCGATTATTTCAGTTGACAACTCAACGGCTGATCATCGTCGGCACATCGTCACATGCTGCTGCCACGCATCGCTGACTGCGTCACACGTTTCGGGAGGCAAGCCCTGACGAAGCAAAAAGCTACCGCCGTGGAGCAACACCAGGGGAACCGTCTTTAAAACCAGTGACAGCGGTGGCCTGCACTTCACTTGGCAGCAGGGGGCAGCGAAAGCTTGTTCCTCACACGCCTGTGTTCGATTATTTCAGTTGACAACTCAACGGCTGATCATCGTCGGCACAACGTCACATGCTGTGCTGCCACGCATCGCTGACTTGCGTCACACGTTTCGGGAGGCAAGCCCTGACGAAGCAAAAAGCTACCGCCGTGGAGCAACAACCAGGGGAACCGTCTTTAAAACCAGTGACAGCGGTGGCCTGCACTTCACTTGGCAGCAGCGGGGTAGCGAAAGCTGGTTCCTCACACGCCTGTGTTCGATATTTCAGTTGACAACTCAACTGGCTGATCATCGTCGGCACATCAGTCACAATGCTGTGCTGCACCGCATCGCTGACTGCGTCACACGTTTCGGGAGGCAAGCCCTGACGAAGCAAAAAAGCTACCGCCGTTGAGCAACACCAGGGGAACCGTCTTTAAAACCATGACAGCAGGTGGCCTGCACTTAACTTGGCAGCAGCGGGGGCAGCGAAAGCTTGTTCCTCACACGCCTGTGTTCGATTATTTCAGTTGACAACTCAACGGCTGATCATCGTCGGGCACATCGTTACATGCTGTGCTGCCACGCATCGCTGACTGCGTCCAGCGTTTCGGAGGCAAGCCCTGACGAAGCAAAAAAGCTACCGCCGATGGAGCAACACCAGGGGAACCGTCTTTAATAAAACCAGTGACAGCAGTGGCCTGCACTTACTTGGCAGCAGGGAGGCAGCGAAAGCTTGTTCCTCACACGCCTGTGTTCGATTATTTCAGTTGACAACTCAACGGCTGAATCATCGTCGGCACATCGTCACATGCTGTGCTGCCACGCATCGCTGACTGCGTCACACGTTTCGGGCAGGCAAGCCCTGACGAAGCGAAAAGCTACCGCCGTAGAGCAACACAAGGGGAACCGTCTTTAAAACCAGTGAACTAGCGGTGGCCTGCCCTTCACTTGGCAGCAGCGGGGGCAGCGAAAGCTTGTTCCTCACACGCCTGTGTTCGATTATTTCAGTTGACAACTCAACGGCTGATCATCGTCGGCACAATCGTCACATGCTTGGCTGCCTACGCATCGCTGACTGCGTCACACGTTTCGGGAGGCAAGCCCTGACGAAGCAAAAAGAGCTACCGCCGTGGAGCAACACAGGGAACCGTCTTTAAAACCAGTGACAGCAGTGGCCTGCACTTACTTGGCAGCAGCGGGGGCAGCGAAAGCTTGTTTCCTCACACGCCTGTGTTCGATTATTCAGTTGACAACTCAACGGCTGATCATCGTCGGCACATCGGGTTACATGCTGTGCTGCCACGCATCCCTGACTGCGTCACATCGTTTCGGGCAGGGCAAGCCCTGACGAAGCAAACAAGGCTCACCGCCTGAGGAGCAACACCAGGGGAATCCGTCTTTATAAAACCAGTGACCAGCAGTGGCCTGCCATTTAACTTGGCAGAAGCGTGAGGCAGCGGAAAAGCTTGTTCCTCACACGCCTGTGTTCCGATTATTTCATGTTGACAACTCAACGGCTGATCATCGTCGGCTACATCATCAACATGCTGTCTGCCACCACATCGCTGACTGCTGGTCACACGTTTCGGAGGCAAAGTCCCCCTGACGAAGCAAAAAGCTACCCCGAGGAGCAACAACCAAGGGGAAACCGTCTTAAAACCAGTGACAGCTGCTGGCCATGCTTCATTTGGCAGCAGCCGGGGGGCAGCGAAAGCTTGTTCCTCACAAAGCACACCGCCTGTGTTCCGATATAAATCAGTTGACAACTCAACGGCTGCATACGTCGGCACATCGTTACATGCTGTGCTGCACGCATCGCTGACTGCGTTACACGTTTCGGGAGGCAAGCCCTGACGAAGGCAAAAAAGCTACCGCCGTGGAGCAAACACCAGGGGAACCGTCTTTAAAAACCAGTGACAGCAGTGCCTGCACTTTACATGGCAGCAGCGGAGGCAGCGAAAGCTTGTTCCTTACACGCCTGTGTTCGATTATTTCAGTTGGACAAACTCAACGGCTGATCATCGTCGGCACATCGTCACATGCTGTGCTGCCACGCCATCGCTGACTGCGTCACACGTTTCGTGAGGCAAGCCCTGACGAAGCAAAAAAGGTACCCGCCGTGGAGCAACAACAAGAAACCGTCTTTAAAACCAGTGACAGCGGGGGCCTGCCCTTCACTTGGCAGCAGCGGGGGCAGCGAAAGCTTGTTCCTCACACGCTGTGTTCGATTACTTCCGTTGACAACTCAACGGCTGAATCATTATCGGCACAACGTCACACGCTGTGCTGCCACGCATCGCTGTCTGCGTCACACGTTTCGGGAGGCAAGCCCTGACGAAGCAAAAAAGCTACCGCCGTGGAGCAACAACAGGGGGAACCGAGTTTAAAACCAATGACAGCGGTGGCCTAGCACTCAATTGGCAGCAGCGGGGGGAGCGAAAGCTGGTTTCCTCACACGCCTGTGTTCGATTATTTCAGTTGACAACTCAACGGCTGATCATCAGGGGCACATCGTCACATGCTGTGCTGCCACTCATCGCTGACTGCGTCACACGTTTCGGGAGGCAAGCCCTAACGAAGCAAAAAGCTACCGCCGTTGATCAACACCAGGGGAAACCGTCTTTAAAACCAGTGACAGCGGTGGCCTGCACTTCACTTGGCAGCAGCGGGGGCAGCGAAAGCTTGTTCCTTCACACGCCTGTGTTCGATTATTTCAGCTGAAAACTCAACGGCTGATCATCGTCGGCACATCGTTACATGCTGTGCTGCCACGCATCGCTGACTGCGGTCACACGTTTCGGCAGGCAAGCCTGACTAAGCAAAAAAGCTACCGACCGTAGAGCAACACAAGGGGAACCGTCTTTTAAAACCAGTGACAGCGGTGGCCTATGCTTTCACTTGGCAGCAGCAGGGGCAGCGAAAGAAGCTTGTTCCTCACAAGCCAGTGTTCGATTATTTCAGTTGACAACTCAACAGCTGATCATTGTCGGCACATCGACACATGCTGTGCCACCACGCATCTCTGACTGCGTTACACGTTTCGGCAGGCAAGCCCGGACGAAGCAAAAAAGCATACCGCCGTGGAGCACACCATGGGGAACCGTCTTTAAAACCAGTGACAGCAGTGGCCTGCACTTACTTGGCAGCAGCGAAGGCAGCGAAAGCTGTTCTTCACACGCCTGGTTCGATTATTTCAGTTGACACTCAACGGCTGATCATCGTCGCACATCGTCACATGCTGTGCTGCACGCATCGGTGACTGCGTCACACGTTTCGGGAGGCAAGCCTGACGAAGCAAAAAAGGTACCGCCGTGGAGCAAACAACAGGAAACCGTCTTTAAAACCAGTGACAGCGGTGGCCTGCACTTCACTGGCAGCAGCAGGGGGCAGCGAAAGCTTGTTCCTCACATGCCTGTGTTCGATTATTTCAGTTGACAACTCAATGGCTAATCATCGTCGGCACATCGTCACATGCTGTGCGGCCACGCATCGCTGACTGCGTCACACGTTTTGGGAGGGCAAGCCCTGACGAAGCAAAAGAGCTACCGCCATGAAGCAACACCAGGTGAAGCGTCTTTTAACCAGTGACAGCGGTGGCCTGCGCTTCACTTGGCAGCAGCGGGGGCAGCGAAAGCTTGTTCCTCACACGCAATGTGTTCCATTATATCAGTTGACAACTCAATGGCTGATCATCGTCAGCACAACGTCACATGCTGTGCTGCCACGCAACGCTGACTGCGTCACACGTTTCGACTGGCAAGCCATGACGAAGCAAAAGAGCTACCGCCGTGGAGCAACACCAGGGAAACCGTCTTTAAAACCAGTGACAGCAGTGGCCTGCACCTTAGTTGGCAGCAGCGGGGGCAGCGAAAGCTTGTTCCTCACACGCCTGTTTTCGATTATTTCAGTTGACAACTCAACGGCTGATCATCGTCGGCACATCATTACATGCTGTGCTTACACGCATCGCTGACTGCGTCACACGTTTCGGGAGGCAAGCCCTGACGAAGCAAAAAAGCTACCGCCATTGAGCAACACCAGGGGAACCGTCTTTAAAACCAGTGACAGCGGTGGCCTGCGCTTCACTTGGCAGCAGTGGGGGAAGCGAAAGCTTGTTCCTCACACGCCTGTGTTCCATTATATCAGTTGACAACTCAACGGCTGATCATCGTCGGCACATCGTTACATGCTGTGCTGCCACGCATCGCTGACTGCGTCACACGTTTCGGCAGCCAAGCCCTGACGAAGCAAAAAAGCTACCGCCGTGGAGCAACACCAGGGGAACCGTCTTTAAAACCAGTGATAGCGGTGGCCTATGCTTCACTTGGCAGCAGCGGGGGCAGCGAAAGCTTGTTCCTCACAAGCCAGTGTTCGATTATTTCAGTTGACAACTCAACGGCTGATCATTGTCGGCACATCGACACATGCTGTGCAACACGCATCGCTGACTGCGTTACACGTTTCGGGAGGCAAGCCCTGACGAAGCAAAAAAGCTACCGCCGTGGATAACACCAGGGGAACCGTCTTTAAAACCAGTGACAGCAGTGGCCTGCACTTTACTTGGCAGCAGCGGAGGCAGCGAAAGCTTGTTCCTCACACGCCTGTGTTCGATTATTTCAGTTGACAACTCAACGGCTGATCATCGTCGGCACATCGTCACATGCTGTGCTGCCACGCATCGCTGACTGCGTCACACGTTTCGGGAGGCAAGCCCTGACGAAGCAAAAAAGGTACCGCCGTGGAGCAACAACAGGAAACCGTCTTTAAAACCAGTGACAGCGGGGGCCTGCCCTTCACTTGGCAGCAGCGGGGGCAGCGAAAGCTTGTTCCTCACACGCCTGTGTTCGATTACTTCCGTTGACAACTCAACGGCTGATCATTATCGGCACAACATCACACGCTGTGCTGCCACGCATCGCTGTCTGCGTCACACGTTTCGGGAGGCAAGCCCTGACGAAGCAAAAAAGCTACCGCTGTGGAGCAACAACAGGGGACCGAGTTTAAAACCAATGACAGCGGTGGCCAGCACTTCACTTGGCAGCAGCGGGGGTAGCGAAAGCTGGTTCCTCACACGCCTGTCTTCGATTATTTCAGTTGACAACTCAATGGCTGATAATCATCGGCACATCGTCACATGCTGTGCTGCCACTCATCGCTGACTGCGTCACACGTTTCGGGAGGCAAGCCCTAACGAAGCAAAAAGCTACCGCCGTTGATCAACACCAGGGGAACCGTCTTTAAAACCAGTGACAGCGGTGGCCTGCACTTCACTTGGCAGCAGCGGGGGCAGCGAAAGCTTGTTCCTCATACGCCTGTGTTCGATTATTTCAGCTGACAACTCAACGGCTGATCATCGTCGGCACATCGTTACATGCTGTGCTGCCACGCATCGCTGACTGCGTCATACGTTTCGGCAGGCAAGCCCTGACGAAGCAAAAAAGCTACCGCCGTAGAGCAACGCAAGGGAAACCGTCTTTAAAACCAGTGACAGCGGTGGCCTATGCTTCACTTGGCAGCAGCGGGGGCAGCGAAAGCTTCTTCCTCACAAGCCAGTGTTCGATTATTTCAGTTGACAACTCAACAGCTGATCATTATCGGCACATCGACACATGCTGTGCCACCACGCATCGCTGACTGCTTACACGTTTCGGGAGGCAAGCCCTGACAAAGCAAAAAAGCTACCGCCGTGGAGCAACACCAGGGGAACCGTCTTTAAAACCAGTGACAGCAGTGGCCTGCACTTTACTTGGCAGCAGCGGAGGCAGCGAAAGCTTGTTCCTCACACGCCTGTGTTCGATTATTTCCGTTGACAACTCAACGGCTGATCATTATCGGCACAACGTCACACGCTGTGCTGCCACGCATCGCTGTCTGCGTCACACGTTTCGGGAGGCAAGCCCTGACGAAGCAAATAAGCTACCGCCGTGGAGCAACACCAGAGAACCGTCTTTAAAACCAATGACAGCGGTGGCCTGCACTTCACTTGGCAGCAGCGTGGGCAGCGAAAGCTTTTTCCTCACACGCCTGTGTTCGATTATTTGAGTTGACAACTTAACGGCTGTCTTCGTCGGCACATCGTCACATGCTGTGTTGCCACACATCGCTGACTGTGTCACACGTTTCGGGAGGCAAGCCCTGACGAAGCAAAAAAGCTACCGCTGTGGAGCAACACCAAAGGAACCGTCTTTAAAACCAGTGACAGCAGTGGCCTGCACTTTACTTGGCAGCAGCGGGGGCAGCGAAAGCTTGTTCCTCGAACGCCTGTGTTCGATTATTTCAGTTGACAACTCAACGGCTGATCATCGTCGGCACACCATCACATGCTGTGCTGCCACGCATCGCTGAATGCGTCACACGTTTCGGGAGGCAAGCCCTGACGAAGCAAAAAAGCTACCGCCGTGGAGCAACAACAGGGGAACTGTCTTTAAAACCAGTGACTGCGGTAGCCTGCACTTCACTTGGCAGCAGCGGGGGCAGCGAAAATTGGTTCCTCACACACGTGTGTTCGATTATTTCAGTTGACAACTCAATGGCTGATCATCGTCGGCACATCGTAAACATGCTGTGCTGCCACGCATCACTGACTGCGTCACACGTTTCAGGAGGCAAGCCCTGATGAAGCAAAAAAACTACCGCCGTGGAGCACCACCAGGGGAACCGTCTTTAAAACCAACGACAGCGGTAACCTGCACTTCACTTGGCAGCAGCGTGGGCAGCGAAAGTTTTTTCCTCACACGCCTGTGTTCGATTATTTCAGTTGACAACTCAATGGCTGATCATCGTCGGCACATCGTTACATGCTGTGCTGACACGCATCGTTGACTGCGTCACGCGTTTTGGGTGGGAAGCCCTGACGAAGCAAAAAAGCTACCGCCGTGGAGCAACACCAGAGGAACCGTCTTTTAAAACCAGTGACAGCGGTGGCCTGCGCTTCACTTGGCAGCAGCGGGGGCAGCGAAAGCTTGTTTCTCACACGCATGTGTTCCATTATATCAGTTGACAACTCAATGGCTGATCATCGTCAGCACAACGTCACATGCTGTGCTGCCACGCAACGCTGACTGCGTCACACGTTTTGACTGGCAAGCCATGACGAAGCAAAAGAGCTACCGCCGTGGAGCAACACCAGGGAAACCGTCTTTGAAACCAGTGACAGCAGTGGCCTGCACCTTACTTGGCAGCAGCGGGGGCAGCGAAAGCTTGTTCCTCACACGCCTGTGTTCGATTATTTCAGTTGACAACGCATTGGCTGATCATCGTCGGCACATAATTACATGCTGTGCTGACACGCATCGCTGACTGCGTCACACGTTTCGGGAGGCAAGCCCTGACGAAGCAAAAAAGCTACTGCCGTGGAGCAACAACAGGGGATCCGTGTTTGAAACCAGTGACAGCGGTGGCCGGCACTTCACTTGGCAGCAGCAGGGGCAGCGAAATCTTGTTCCTCACACGCCTGTGTTCGATTATTTCAGTTGACAACTCAACGGCTGATCATCGTCGGCACATCGTCATATGCTGTGCTGCCACGCGTCGCAGACTGCGTCACACGTTTCGGGAGGCAAGCCCTGACGAAGCAAAAAAGCTACTGCCGTGGAGCAACAACAGGGGAACCGTGTTTGAAACCAGTGACAGCGGTGGCCGGCACTTCACTTGGCAGCAGCGGGGGGTAGCGAAAGCTGGTTCCTCACACGCCTGTGTTCGATTATTTCAGTTGACAACTCAATGGCTGATCATCCTCGGCACATCGTCACATGCTGTGCTGCCACTCATCGCTGACTGCGTCACACGTTTCGGGAGGCAAGCCCTGTCGAAGCCAAAAATCTACCGCCGTTTATCAACACCAGGGGAACCGTCTTTAAAACCAGTGACAGCGGTGGCCTGCACTTCACTTGGCAGCAGCAGGGGGCAGCGAAAGCTTGTTCCTCACACGCCTGTGTTCGATTTTTTCAGTTGACAACTCAACGGCTGATCATCGTCGGCACATCATTACATTCTGTGCTGACACGCATCGCTGACTGCGTCACGCGTTTCGGGTGGCAAGCCCTGACGAAGCAAAAAAGCTACCGCCGTGGAGCAACACCAGAGGAACCGTATTTTAAACCAGTGACCAGCGGTGGCCTGCGCTTCACTTGGCAGCAGCGGGGGCAGCGAAAGCTTGTTCCTCACACGCATGTGTTCCGTTATATCAGTTGACAACTCAATGGCTGATCATCGTCGGCACATCATTACATGCTGTGCTGACACGCATCGCTGACTGCGTCACATGTTTCGGGAGGCAAGCCCTGACGAAGCAAAACAGCTACCGCCGTGGAGCAACAACAGGGGAACTGTCTTTAAAACCAGTGCAGCAGTTTTGTGACAGCGGTTTTTGATATCACTTGGCGGCAGCGGGGGCCGCGAAAGCTTCTTCCTCGCACGCCTGTGTTCGAATATTTCAGGTTTGGATTCATTTTTTGCATAATTAGCAAAGATTATTCTTTTTTTGCTGCCTTTCTGCTGCCAAGTTGGTGATACATTTTTTGTGTGAAGTATTGTTGTAGTCATGAGTGATTTCACTAAGTTGTGAGAAGAAACAAGAAATCAGATGATTGAATTCAAATCGTCAATTGAAAGAGAGCTAAAAAAGGAAATAAGAGACCTGAAACCCTACTGAAACGTTCCGTAGCGAGTATGATTTTTCCACATGTTTCCATAAAGAATACATATGTTTACCATCTTTTTTCCATATATTTCCGTAAGATTCTTACGGAAACATACGGAATTAATGGAATCGCATACGTAACGTTTCAGTAGGGAAAACAGAGTGAGTTTTTGAACGACGAAGTTAAGATAATAAAGAAAGAGAATGCGTATCTTGTGGGGAAAACAAGTCAGTCGCTCGTGTTTTTCGTGTCCTTCTTGTCTCTGTGTCGTCGTTTTATTCTCGCGCTATAACTATCGTCACGCTGATGAGCAGTTGAGACCCGAGTGTGAAGCTTTCAAGAAATAAATTTTTCAACAAGAGCAGAGGATAACTGCATCTGAGCAATACTTCCGCAAATGCAATCTTGAGATTAAGGGAATACCCAAACTTGCTGAGGAAGATCTTGAAAATACCCTTCACAGGATCGGCGGACTGCTGAATGTGTCTGTGACCAAAGATGATGTTGAAAAATGTCACCGTGTACCACCAAAAGTGCCAGTTCGATACCGAACATAATTGTCCGATTTCGCAGCCAATCAAAACCTTCTCTATCTGAAATTCGCTCTTCTTTTGTTTAGATACGAAGCGGAACAAGTGATCTTCAGTCTATTATTCGCCCATGCGTAAAGTAGTAAGCGTGCGGTCAAGGTCGAGTAAAATCTACGCGGACGGCTGCGCGTCTCTTCCTTTTCCACGAGCAAGGTCAGCGAATCAACTATCTCAAGCTGCCTGCATTTCTGTTGTCTCCTTTTTTCTCCGTGCTACAAAAAACAAAGAAGACGCGCATCTCGACACAGGACCTCGGTCACGCCTCTAACACACCTGTTTTCATCAATGAACACTTATGTCCAGCCCTAAAACAGCTTCTTGGAGCGGCAACAACTAAAAAGAAAGCAGCAAACTGGAGGTTCGTGTGGACGAATGATGGGCGTATTCTCGCGCGAAAAGATGAAGGCTCACATGTATTGCACATTCGCGACGCAAGCGGCATTGAAAAGATTGCCTAAAAACGCTATCCGGAATTTCGGTGCAGCTTCTGTTTCGCCATGGCGGTATCACCTTGTGACGTCAATAATCTTGTAGGAAATCGGTGTAGCAGCGATAGTCTGTGCTGCCTTCATCTAAGCATTCGTTCAGCACGGAACAAGGAAGATGATCTATCTATTTTTCTAGATTCGTTTTCTTTTTCTTTCGACGTAATAATGATTACGGAAACTTGGTATACTTCAGACGACGAGATTTACAAGCGAGATGGTTATAATACTTTCTTTCATAACCGAACAAAGAAAAAATGCGGTGGCCTCATGGCTCTAGTGAAAAACTGTATAGACGCTCAAATAATACCACAATTTTCTTATGTCAGTGCTGACATTGAGTGCTTAACTTTGATTACACGTAATTACGTATATGCTGTCATGTACAGACCACCCGGTTCATCTTTGAATACATTTATTAGTAGCCTTGAAGAACTATTAAATGATGTAAATGACAACAATTTAAAACTTATTCTTGGTGGTGACCTCAATATCAACATACTGGAGTCATCTGCTGTTGCAATTACATTTGTGTCGACGGTCGAGTCGAGTGGCTACGATATAGTAACGGAAACTCCCACACGTATCACACCTACCTCAGAAACGTTAATCGATATATTTATCACTAACGTAAACAAAGATAACGTAGAGAATGGTGTAATATGTTGTGACATCAGCGACCACTTTGGACTCTACTTTGTTACGGAGAGTGCAATCAAGAAGTCCCAAACACTGCCCGCTAGATCAGTTCAAAATATCACACCTCACACTTTAACAGCACTCAGCGCAAGCCTTTCCCAAACAGACTGGAGTGCGGTATACCACTCAGAAACTGAAGATTTAGCCTATGAAACATTCTTGATTATATTTAAAAAAGTCTACTTCAGACACTTTAAAGAAAAAATTGCCCGCAGCTTCCCTCGGGGGAACACTGAGGAGGATGCGGAGCGTATAATTGGTTAACGGGGTGTTAAAGTGCGACTTACTTGGGTCGATGGCTAAATTGGTTAACGTGGTTGTGAAATAGGGTGTTAAATTGCGACTTACTTGGGTCGATGGCTAAATTGGTTA
This sequence comes from Rhipicephalus annulatus, assembly GCA_013436015.1. Lineage (NCBI taxonomy): Eukaryota > Metazoa > Arthropoda > Arachnida > Ixodida > Ixodidae > Rhipicephalus > Rhipicephalus annulatus. The sequence continues at coordinate 708,137 of WOVY01009649.1, read as the reverse complement.
ACGTGGTTGTAGGAGGGGGTGGTAAATGAGTGAACACGTACACACGTATGCGAAAGGGCGGCGCTGGTCGAAGGGACGTCGATCATTGTGTTTGTGGATTCGTTGGAATTCATTTCACCGCGACCTTGGACGTCGACGCGCCGTACAAACCAACCGACGAGCGGCAACTGAGAGAGCGAGCGCCGACCTTGAGTATATATACAGCGCGACGGCGCATGCACTGTCAGCTGTTGAATGTTCTCGAAAGCGCGACGGCGCATGCGCGTCCACTGGAGAATCAGGAGAATTGTAGAATGTTCTCGAAGGGGAGAAGCGCGCGCGGCACAGATGGTGGGTGACGGTGCATGCGCGCGTCATCTGTCGAATGTTCGAGAAGGGGGAGAAGCGCAACGCGCATACGCGCGCGTCAGCTGCCGATGTTCTCGAAGCGCGACGGCGCATGCGCGCGCGTCAGCTGCCGATGTTCTCGAAGCGCGACGGCGCATGCGCGCGCGTCAGCTGCCGATGTTCTCGAAGCGTGACGGCGCATGCGCGCTACATTATACAGCTAGCGAATGTTCGTGAAGAGGAGAAGCGCACGCGGTGTGTAGAGGAGGAAGGCTGCACAGATGATGGAGGAGTCAAGCGCGCGCGGTGTGTAGAGGAGGAAGGGATGCACAGATGGTGGAAGAAGGAGGAGGAAGCTTGCGGACGGCGCCGCACTACAAGCCTCGAGTATTAGATGCTCCGCATCTAAAAGTTCTACAGAAATGCCGTAGAAGTCGCAAACCATGGATCAATCACGAGTGTTTAAGAATGATCGAAAAAAAATCGAAGTTATTCAGAAGGTTTTTAAAAACTAAGGATGCGTCAGACTTAACCACATTTAAACAATACCGCCGCAATAAGGTGAACGCCTTTATAAAGAAAAAAAGAAATCACTTAAATCAACAATTTCATGCAGACAACTGCAAAGGGAGTGCAGAACTGTGAAGGAAACTTTACGCTTTGCTTCACAGGACACCGTTCGCTCCTGGGGTTACTGAAATAAATATAGATGGTCGAGCGGTTACAGATTTAGAGCTCGCAGAAAGATTGATTCATTTTCTCACAAACGTTGCACAGCCGACGCAAACAGCGCAGACAGCTATAACTGACGCAATGACAAGACAGACAAAGAACATCTTTCTTCGACCAACCGATGAACAAGAAATAGTTTCAATTTTTTCCACGCTAAAACAGAGCAGTGCACGTGACATAGATGATATTCAGATTTTCCCAATCAAACATGCAATCGATATCATAGCTCCCGTGCTCTCTCACATTTATAATTTGTCCCTATCAACAGGCTGTTTCCCAAAACAAATGCAAACGTCCGTTGTCAGCGTGTTATATCAGAAAGGAGACAATAATGATCTTACGAACTATCAGCCAATTTCTATATTACCCATATTTTGGAAAGGCTTCAAGAAATTTATTTTTAAAAGACTCATGAATTTTTCTATGAAGTTTAACATAATATCCCAATCTCAACAGTGTTTTATGAAGGGCAGGTCGACGGAGACTGCTTTACTAGCTCAGAAAGAAATAATCCTTAAATCGTTTGAGAGTAAAGAACTTTGCATTGGTGTTTTCATTGATTTTTCTAAGGCTTTCGATCATCTCTGTCATCATACTTTATTTGAAAAATTAGAAATATATGGTGTTCGCGGCATTCCACTTTCCCTCTTGAAATCTTACTTCAAGTACCGCTCACAATGTGCAAAAATTAAGGATTCATTTTCTTCTCTCCAGGCAAAAACCACAGGGGTTCCTCAAGGTAGCATTCTAGACAGCTGCTTTTTAACCTATACATAAATGACATTGTCAAGGTCAGTGACAAAGCTAAATACATAATATACGCGGATGACACCAGCATTTTCTTTACAGGTAACGACATGACTGCCATGACCACACTTATAAACACTACGTTAGAAAGCCTAAACAATTGCAGTGAACGAAATTCATTACTCATTATTGCAAAAAAACAAAACCTGTAGTTTTTCATTCGCGGAGACTGATTTTCTTAGACAATAGATTACGTATAGGTAACGTGGCTGTTGAAATTGTAGAAACTGTTAAAACATTAGGAGTACTTTTTAATTGTACAATGTCGTGGGATCCTGAGATTAATAATATAATTACCAACCTATAAAAATGTGTGGGCATACTTGCACGAATGCGTTATTTTCTTCCAGTTTCTGTTAAACTAACACTTTATAGCAGCTTGTCTTTGCCGCGTGTAAATTATTGTCTTTTGGTATGGGCAAGTACGGCAGCAACTAACATAAGTAAAATATACAGCCTACAAAAAAGCGATCAGGTTCATAGCAAATGTCGACTACTATGCACACACTGATGAACTGTTTCAGCGCTATAATATTTTCCTAATTCACAAACTTTACTAGTATTCCCTAGCAATAAGATATAAGTAATCTCTTTTTAATAACAATCGTGCCTTCTTAGATATTTTTGAACTGGAAACGCATGCTAATGCGTAACCTACTCATCACCAACAACATTGGAACCTTCCATTCTGTAGAACTAATTTTGGGTGACAAATGTTATATTTCAGTGTTCCTTTGTTATTAAATAAATTACTGGAGGCAAAAGTAATCCTTGAAAAATGCAGTGCACTTGACATCAGGGAAGTGGTTTTATTGTGAAAATCGAGAAAATGGTGGTCCAGGCATTCATGAAACTGTCTATATATGTATATGTGTGTGTATATATGTGTATATATATGTATGTATATATATATATATATATATATATATATATATATGATGAGTATAACTCATCCCCTGATGAAGGGATTTATCGTTGTTGACAACGCTCCCGCTCCCGTTGTTCCATATCCCATACCTTCACGAAGACTAACGGGCCCACTGAACCATTACTCCCACTATATATATTTATATATATGTGTGTGTATGTATATATATGTATATATGTGTATGTGTATGTATATGTATATATATGTGTCTGTTTATGCATAGCATTGTTGTCATATATATAGCATTTTGTATTCCGTCATATTTTGCATTGTACTTTGGAATTTGTGCCGAAAGAAACTACTTACGCATATTAGTCTCTGTACATAGCATTACTGTACGTGCATCTTCCGACTTGTACTGCGCCAAGCATCTCATGGCCTATGTTCGTTGCCTATATGTTCATGGCTTATGTTTCTTTACCCATGTCCACGTTGCTTGCCATGTATTAGGGAGGCTCGGGTTCTCCTCAAGTGACAAAGCGTCACCTTTCTCCCGAGCCTGCCCTCATGCTTGGGATGAAGTAAAATTGAATTGAATTGAATTAAATTGCCATGCTAGCCTGCTGCCCTCATGACCTCATACTTGACCTTGATTTCCTTTCGACACACTCGGCCTTAATTGATTGTTCGTCTGGTACCCTCAGCCTTGATCTTTCAATCTTTGCCGAGTACTCTGCAAAGCCCACCAGCCGCTTGAGCCCAACCACTTTCGTTCGCCTGCCACCTCAAGCCGTCCCGTATGTGTCTTTGTCATCGACCTCTCCCGTTCCTGACGGTGATTGTATCGTTACGCCAATTACTGACGTTTCGCTGACGCGCAGTGTTACTGTGCCCTATACCATCGCGACCATAGTGGATAACTGTGTGTTACTTTCGCTCCTTAACTTTGGTTTCACCCCTCAAGTGTTGCCCTGCCAAATGTCTCTACCCCAGCTAACTGCCATAACACAGGACGATGTCAGTGTTGTCACTGTATCTGCTCTTGATCGAAGCGCAGTCTCATGGTCACCCAGCTCAGACGATGGTATTTTTCGAAACATGATTAGATCGGAGCTGTCGCCTCACCAAGCCGACGCTCTCTGCCAAGTTTTGGCCTCATACAGTGACATTTTCGACGACGACGATCATCCTTTGGGCCAGACTAAAATTGTCACTCACCGAATCAACACTGGTGACTCTGCGCCCATTCACCGTCGGCCGTACCGCGTGTCAGCGTTCGAGCGAGAAGTGATTCAGAAAGAAGTGGCCAAAATGCTTGCGAAAAGCGTAATCGAACCATCAACGAGCCCTTGGGCATCTCCCGTGGTTTTAGTAAAAAAGAAAGACGGCTCATGGCGTTTCTGCGTTGATTATCGCGACCTCAACTATATTACCAAAAAAGACGTGTACCCTCTACCACGCTTTGACGATGCCCTTGATTGCCTCTATGGCGCCACCTTCTTTTCATCTCTCCACCTCCAATCTGGCTACTGGCAAATTGCTGTAGATGACATGGACCAAGAACAGACCGCCTTCGTTACCCCTGACGGTCTTTACCAATTCAAGGTCGTGCCGTTCGGTCTCGCCAACGCTCCAGTGACCTTCGAGAGAATGATGGACATGCTCCTACAAGGATTTAAATGGTCGACATGTTTGTGTTACCTGGACGACGTGATCATTTTCTCACCTACCTTTGCAACCCACCTTGAACGCCTTTCGACCATTCTATCCATATTTCGACGGGCCGGCCTGCAGCTCAATTCTTACAAGTGCCACTTCGGTCTTCGTCAGATTACCGTATTGAGTCACCTTGTTGACGCTGTTGGCGTACGGCCAGACCCGGCGAAAGTACGCGCTGTAACAAACTTTCCAGTCCCACGGTCTGTTCATGATGTTCGCAGTTTTGTGGGCCTCCGCTCCTACTTTCGCCGGTTCAGTGAAAAACTTTGCGGCACTCGCGCGGCCACTCACCAATCTCTTCAAACAAGACACCCCATTTTGTTGGGGCCCTCCTTAAGCGGACGCCTTCTCTCAGCTGATCACCGCTCTAACGACACCTCCTATTTTTGCACATTTCGACCCCGATGCTCCTACAGAAATGCGAACAGACGCGAGTGGTGAGGGAATTGGTGCAATTTTGGCGCAAATTCAGCGGGGCAACGACCGCATAATCGCGTACGCAAGCCGTCTCTTTTCTAAATCTGAACGCAATCATTCTATAACAGAACGGGAATGCCTCGCTCTTGTTTGGGCGGTTTCAAAATTCCGTCCTTACTTGTATGACCGTCCTTCCCGTGTCCTCACAGATCATCACGCGCTGTGTTGGTTTTTTTCTTTAAAGGACCCCACTGGACGACTTGGTCGTTGGTCATTACGCCTACAGGAGTATTCCTACTCGGTTGCTCATCAGTCTGGACGTCTCCATCTGGACGCCGATTGCTTATCCTGCTACCCTGTTGATCAGCCCGACGAACCAGACATCGAGCCTAGCCTCAGTGTCATGTCAATGTCTCATTTTCTTCAGATTGGTGATGAACGACGTCGTGATGCTTCTCTACAACAACTTATTGACCGTCTCGAGTCTGCTCCGAACGACACGTCACTTCGCATGTACGTCCTCCTGAATGGCACGCTGTACCGTCGTAGCCTTCAGTCAGATGGCCGTGAGCTCCTTCTTGTCGTGCCGAAAAATTTGCGTTCAACCGTGCTGCACGAGCTTCACGATGAACCAACTGCTGGTCATCTGGGTGTATCTTGGACGTACGATTGCGTGCGTCGCCGCTTTTTTTGGCGCGGTCTCACCCGGTCCGTTCACCGTTACGTGTCCTCCTGCGATAAGTGCCAACGTAGGAAGCGACCTACTGCGCTGGACTTCTCCAACCTATCTCCATCCCAACCGAACCTTTCTTCCATGTTGGTATAGATCTTCTCGGTCCTTTTCCAGAGTCGAAATTAGGCAACAAGTGAGTCGCCGTTGCTATAGACTACGCGACTAGGTATGCCATCACTCGAGCGCTCCCCACCAGCACCGCTACTGACGTTGCGGACTTTTTGCTCCACGACGTCATCCTACACCATGACGCTCCTTGCCAATTACTCACGAATCGCAGCCGCGCATTTTAGTCCCGTGTAATCGACAATCTTCTGCGCTCTTCCTCGACGCACCACAAGCTGACTACTTCCTACCATCCCCGAACAAGTGGCCTTACCGAATGACTAAATCGGACCCTCACGGACATGCTCACGATGTATGTGTCCTCCGACCACCGTGACTGGGACCTGGCGCTACCTCACGTGACCTTCGCGTACAATTCTTCGCGCCACGACACTACTGGTCATTCACCCTTTTATTTGCTTTATGGCCGTGATCTGACGTTACCATTCGACACCCTACTTCAAACCACTACAACGCCGTCAACCGAATATGCACGCGACGCTATTGCTCGTGCCGACCACGCACGCCAGATCGCCCGCTCTAGACTTTCGGCTTCGCAAGCCACCCAGAAAGCCATCTACGACAGCCGGCATGCTGACGTTCACTTCTCACCTGGTTCTCTTGTTCTCCTGTGGTGGTCAGTTCGTCGAGTTGGCTTATCAGAGAAGTTGTTGTCTCACTACATGGGTCCTTACCATATCATCCGCCAGGTAACCGGCGTCACCTATGAGATCATTCCTGCATCTGAGACTACAAGCCTGTGTGCAACCACACCCAGTGATGTTGTGCACGTCAGCTGGCTAAAACCCTACCACCTGCCTAATGAAGACTGTAGTTAATGTGCACCGAGACGGCGCTTTTACTGCCGGGGGTGTAATGCTACGTAGCTGGCATATCAGGTGTCAGAAGACGACAACGAGGAACTGGTCTCTCGGTTGTGCGTGCTCCATCATAGTCGACGCCATACGCATCAGTTTGAATATAGATTTTAAATAGACACGCCTCGTGTCATTTTTACGTAAGAATATTATTGCTAGCCTCCAGTTACGAATTGAAGCGTTGCAGAAATGACTGGCTGCTGCCGAGGTAAAACAGATCAAACTAGTCTCCCCTACCCTAGCCCCCCGCAGTTGAGGTAATGGAGAGTGGGACCGGGGTGGCAGTGAAGGACGCGGTAGACGCAGCCGAGGCTCGGGAGAGTTCTTTGAGGCTCGTGTGGGCAGCCGGCTAACTTTCCTAAAAAAAATCTCAGCGGCCGTAAATGCCGCCATTGCTGAAATGCCCGAGACTATCCCCATCTTCGTGGCCCAGCAAGTCGCGCGTTTGGCCAAACGAGCCAGCCCAATCAAAGACGTGTCCGGCCGGTGCCTTAAAATGCTTAGACGACAGATTGAACTTGCGGATGATGACGGCTGCTCCATCCCTGGTGTTGAGGACACCCTGTCCCCACGAGTGCTGGCTTCGGTGTGCTATAACCTCAATCACACGTTAATACTACAGACCATGACGGGCACCCATAAAGTTCTAAAATCACCGCGATCCCATTCGGCCACTCTCATCCAAATCACGCAGGGGAATAGTGAGGGCTTTAAGGCTCACACTAAGCGGGGAAATTTCCGGCATTTCCTTTCATTATTTAATACTCTTTCTGATGCAGTAGCGCTCCAGGAGCCAGAAAGGGCTGCCACACTGACAAAATACACCACGTTTCAGCGGGATCCTCTATCCTGCACTTTCGTGTACAAAATTTGTTCGCCAACTTAGTTGATCTCAACCTTAAGCCCGAATTCTCGTACGTGGTGGCGACACTCCTTCCGCTGTGTTGACAATACCCACAACTGCACGAGCTGAACATTTATTGATTACCGAGAATAGCGAAGATGACATTCGCACAACTTTTTAGCCGCGCCTAAAAGCTGCAGGAAGGGAACCCCTGGTGATCGTGGGTCATTTCAATGCCCCGAGCACACTATGGGGATATGTGCGTGAAGAGAAACGAGAGCGTGGGTTGGTGGAGCTTATGTCTACGCTGTGTCTAACCCTGCACACCGATACTGCCTTCCCAACTCGCGTGGGTATTTCTGTGACCCAGCACCCAGCGAGCGGCAGAGTACGTGGCCCAGCTTGCTGATTCTAACTGGGTGGACTGATGCAGCACGGACGCTCGACAAATGTCTAGCCGTGGTACGTGGCGCCTCTTCCGCGCCTTAATTGATCCTACACAATCTCGGAAAGAGACACAAAAACATCTCCAACGGACGTTTCACAGCTTCGATGGAGACCCATAGCCCTTAAACTCCGAGATCAATATCTATGTACAAAGCAAGACCCCTGAGGGCCAGCGCACTCATATGCAGAAACCGAGAACGCGGAGCTGGATCAACTATTCTAGTTACTCAATCTCAAAGCGGTTCTAGCGAAAATGAGGCGAGGAACGGCACCAGGAAGGGATAAAATCACAGTAATGTTACTTGTCAACCTTCCTGATTTGGCCTACACAACTCTTTTTGCACACATCAACTCCATTAGGACCGGAGAGACGCCCCTCCCGATTGAGTGAAAGACCGCCCGAGTCACCTTCATACCCAAAGCGGGCAAAGCCATTAGCACAGATAAACTCCGCCCCATATTCCTTACTTCTTGTGTGGGAAAATGAATGGATACGATGATGAGTGACAGGTTGTCCGAGTTTCTGGAAACCAAAAATGCATTTTCAGACACCATGTTCGGGTTCCGCCCTAACCGGTCTGCGCAGGAGGTCTCGCTTTAACTCGATCGTGAGATCCTCACTCCGGTCGAGTCGCCCCAAAATGAAAAAAAATTGTGCTCACTTTGGATTTAAAGGGGGCCTTTGATAACGTGACCCACGAAGGTATTCCAACACATCTCTCACGGGTAAATTGCAGCCAACACACCTTCACCTATAATAAACAATTCCTCACTGACCAAGTCTCATGCATTCAGATTCAGAACTCTGAACATGACCCTTACCAATTAGACACGAGAGGGACCCCACAGAGAGCCGTACTCTCACCCCTCCTATTCAATCTGGCAATGCCAGGACTTCCCGCTCAGCTGGTGAAAGTCGAGGGCATACAGCTTGCGCAGTATGCTGACATCACCTTATGAGCGTCACACGGCATGTTAGGAGACGTGAAGACCAAGTTGCAGCAAGCGGTGGACATTGTTGACGCCTGTCGCTGTGGCTTTGAATGCTCCCCGTCAAAATCGGAATTCGTGCATGTACGCGCATTGCCAAAGTGCACCACCAAAATCGACCTCTCGCTTCCTGGTGAACTTATACCTGAACGCGACGAAATTGCAGTAGTGGGGCTCTTCATAAACAAAAAAATTGCACATCCCACACACAGTAGGAATCGATAATATGCGAAGCAAGAATGAGGAAGGTTGATATGTCACCCTAAAATCAGCACGAAGTTACGAGGTGGAGGTAAATGATGCCGTACTTGACTTACGTGTCTTGATTATCATGTTTCGTTGTGTCGTTTAGCTTTTTCATCTATTCACCGCACGTGATACCAAATTAAGTATACGTGGAGCTGGCAAAACGGCTGCGAGCACACTATGATCGTGGTATGTTGTCATTTTCTTCAATGACCCGCTTCTCAGCATTATCATGTTTGCGCCGGTCATGTACTTTCGTCATTCATTGACGTCACGTAACACCACAATGGGTATGTGGGGAGTTAGTAGAACGGCTGCGAGCGCATCATGAAAGGCCCAATATACTCCATGGTAGTGTTGACGCGCGTCAGTCTGGGTACAGTGACGCTACGTTAGCAAAACGCAAGCTTTCCACAGTCTGACGCCAGGAACGACCGGCGCACCCAGCAGCCGCCGGCGCGGCCCGACGGCAACCGGCACGCAATGCAACATGCTGCATTTCACGCCGATCTGTTCCCCAGACAGCACTGCGTCTCCCTCTTTTCGTGACGAATGGACACCGGACGCGCTGAAACGTGCATGCGTCAAAGCAACGCAGCGCGGCGCGCACCTGCGAGTATATGGCGAGACCGGCGCCTGGTGCGGTAACGCCGGCATGACGCGACGAAATGAACACCGGCGAGCACGCGCACCGCTTCACGCCGAAATGTATTGGCACCTTGACTGTGGTATGTAGTCATGTTCTCGCATATCACACATCTCATATTTGTCATGTGTGCTCCAGTCACATACCTTCGTCATCCATTGACGTTTCGTAATACAAAACTTGGCATATGTGAAGCTAGCGAAACGGCCGTGAGCGCATCATGAGTGTGGCATGTAGTCATGTTGTTGCATGACACGCGTGTGATGATTATCATGTTTGCACCAGTATCATACATTCGTCATCCATTCACATCCTGTAATATCAAATTTGGTATAAGTGGAGCTAGCAAAACTACCACCAGCACATTGTGAGCGTGGCATGTAATCGTGTTGCTACATGACACGCATATCATGATTTTCATGTTCGCACCAGTCACGTACCTTCGTCATCCATTCACGTACCGTAATACCAAGTTTGGTATAGATGACGCTAGCGGAACGGCCACGAGCGCATCATGAGCGTTATTACATGACACGCATGTCATGTTTTCATGTTAGGCTCGGTCGCTTGTGTTGGGCATGCAATCATGTCAAACAATACCTGGTTAACGAAACCACCGCAAGAGGTGCAGGACCATGAAATGTAAATCATGACATTCATGACCTACATATTATGATTTTCATGTTATGACTATTTGAAAAAATTGGCAGCATATCCACGGAGTGAGTGATGAAGAATGGGGCGAAGCATTCGTCCGTCCATTCGTTCTTGCTTTCGTCCGTTCATGCGTCAATTCGCCCGTCCATGCGTGCATCTGTTCGTGCATCCGTCCCTGCGTTCGTCCATGCATCCAACCCTGCGTCCGTTCACGCGTCCATCCATGCATCTGTCTGTGTGTCCGTTCGTCCATATATTCAACACTCCAAGTACCACCATCTCGTATGTTTTCATCATATATTCCCCATATAGAAGCACCGCCATCCAGCGGACAATCCAAGGACTAAACGAGAGGTGGCACACGCACACTTTCTTACGGCTTGCGCTTAGGGTCTACCTCCCACCTTTAACCACGTCGAGTTTATGGTGTATACTAGTTTACTATATTTATGGCACTGTGGCTCAACGCTCGCTAAACCTTTCTAAAACTAAGAAGGTTATGCCCAGCGAGTATGACGTAGCAACCTTTGCCTGTCAGATAGTGCTCAATGTGCATTCCAATGGCTGCTAATGGGAAATGAGAGACAGGAGAATTCGGCTTTTACTTTATTACGGCTCGTGTTTCGTATCTACATCCCACCTTTACTCAACTCGAGTTTATGGTATGTACTAGTTCATTGTATTCATAGCCCTGCGGCTCAACGCTCGCTAGACCTTTCTAAAACTAAAAAGGTTACATCCAGCGAGCATTACGTAGCAACCCTTTCTTCTCAGATAGTGCTCAATGTACATGCCAATTGCTGCTAATGAAGATTGCAGGGTGCGCGTTAACTAAAATCTGAATGCTCCTGTCTCTCATTTCCCATTAACAGCCATTCTCATGTACATTGAGCTCTTTTTTATTGTTCAACAACGCACAGACGAAATCTCCCACCTCACCACCTTGGATGTTAAAATGTAACAATTGTTACCCACTACGACCACTAGGGACGAATGGGTGCCATTATGAGGAGCTTCGCCCCTAAAATGTTCTTCCTAAAGACATCTTATGCCGTACCAAGTTAAAGATCGTAGGCGGCTAGATGGATACGCTCAAGGTCACGAAAGTTCGCTAAGAAATGCTTCGCACTGAAAATTGGCAGATCCCACGTACTGTATAAATCAATGATATGCGAAGCATTAATGAGAAATGTTGATATGTCACTTCAACATCAGCACAACGTTACGAGGTGGAAGTAAATGATTGCGTACATGACTTCCGTTTCATGATTATCATGTTTGGATGTGTCGTTTACCTGCGTCATCTATTCACGTCACGTGATTCCAATTTTAGTATCTGCGAAGCTGGAGAAACGGCCGCGAGCACGATTTGAGCGTGGCATGTTGGTATGCCAGGCTCATATCGCTCATGTTCTTACATGACATGCGTGTCAGGATTATCATGTTTACAACAGCCATATATTTCGTCATTCATTCACGTCACGTAACACGAAATTTGGAATATGTGCAGCTAGCAAAACGGTCGCGAGCGCACCATCAAGAGCCCAATATACTCTAATGTAGCGTTGACGCGTGCGCACGCTGGGCACAGCGACGCTACGTTAGCAAAACTCGAGCACTCCATAGTCTGACTGCAGGCGTGACCAGTGTCCGTCACCGCGGCCCGACGGAAACCGGTGCGAAATGCCACATGTTGCATTTCGCGCCGATGCCATAGAGTAACCTTACTCTATGCCGGTGCGTTAGACAACACTGGGTCTCTCTGTTTTCGCGACAGAGGGACGCTGGACGCGCTGCAACGCACATGCGTCAAAGCAACGCAGCGCGGCGCGTGCCTGCGAGCTTATGGCAGGACCGGCACCTGGCGTGGCAACGCCGGCATGACTCGACAAAATGAACGTCGGCGAGCACACGCGCCGCGTCACGTCGAAAGGTATTGGCACCTTCATTGTGGCATGTAGTGATGTTCTCACATAACATGCGTCCCATAAATATTATGTTTGCACTGGTCACATACCATCGTCATCCATTAGCTTCACGTATTACTAATTTTTGGCATATGTGGAACTAGCAAAACGGCCGTGAGCGCACCATGGTTGTCACATGAAGTCATGTTGTTATATGACATGTATGTTGTGATTACACTCTCTGGATGTGTCATTTACCTTTGTCGTCCGTTCGCGTCACATAATACCGATTTTTGTACATGTGAAGCTAGCGAAGCGGCCACGAGTGCATCAAGAGCGTAGCATGTGGTCATTTTTTACATGACACGCATCTAATGTTTATAACGTTTGCACCAGTATTATTCCTTCGTCATCCATTCCCGTCTCGTAATACTAAGTTTAGTTTAAATGAAGCTAGCGAAATGGCAGCAAGAGCGTGGCATGTGGTCATGTTGTTAAATGCACGCAAGTCATGAGTTTTCATGTTAGGGTCAGTCGTTTGTGTTCGCCATGCAATCATGTCATACCATACCAGTTTTGCAACATGTCATAGGAACGAAACCACCGCAAGAGCTGCAGGACCAGGAAATGTAAATCATAACATTTATGGCATCGATGTCATAGTTTTCATGTTATGACTAGTCAAATATGCTCATCATACAGTGATGTTATGCCATACTAAGTTTGGTATCGATACCATTATCCAAACAGCCAGGAGAGCTAACAGTCGTAGGTGGCTAGTTAGATAGATAGATAGATAGATAGATAGATAGATAGATAGATAGATAGATAGATAGATAGATAGATAGATAGATAGATAGATAGATAGACTCAAAGTCGCCGAAGTTCACCAAGAAATTCTTCGCACATGAAACCTCAGAGCAGACACAACATTGGCCAAATAGCACAAGGTGGGGGACCAGTTGGGTCGTATGGTCCACCGGGTTTTCAACAAGCGCGGGGGTTTACAATGCACAAATGCCTTGCGGCTAGCTCACGCATGCGTAATCCAGCCGTGTCCTGTATTCGACTTCATATCTCCACCTGCTCAATTTCGACGAGAATGCACTAGAATTCATTCTCCGCAATATCTGCAAGCAGGCCCTCGACATCCCGGTGAACACCTTCAAGGAACTACCGGAGGCGCACTTGAGAAACCAATATCTATTTATTTATTTATTTATTTATTTATTTATTTATTTATTATACCTCAAAACCTCAGAGAGGGGTGTTACATGAGGGTTGGGCTATACAGGGTTTCTTTCATGTGGGCTTTGAAAAGAATGGGGCTGGAGTGGCGCACGACGTGGGACGGATGATCATTCCAATCCTTCGCTGTCTGAACGAAGAATGACCGAAGGTGAGCAGTTGTACGGGCATGCGCAGGGTAAACTGAGTTGTTGTGGCTAGTGCGGGAAGATATGCGATGCGCGGGCATGATAACAGATGCGTCGGACAGTGAGTGAAAAAATTTATGAAATAGAGCTAATCTAGCGACTTTGCGTCGCAGTTCAAGGCTGGGAAGATGGGCTTTAATCTTTAAGTTAGTAACGCTTGTGTGGCGCGAGTAATCGGAATATATAAACCTAGATGCTCTATTTTGGACAGATTCTAATGTTTTGGATAGATTAGGTTGGTGGGGATCCCAGACGGCGCAAGCGTATTCAAGCTTCGGACGGACTAGTGTTTGATATGCTAAAAGTTTAACAGAAGGGGGAGCAAGTCGTAAATTTCTTCTTAGGTAACCAAGGACTTTGTTTGCTTCGTTAGAAATGTTTGTTATGTGGGAGGACCGAGTAAGATCTGGCGTAATGTTTATACCTAAATATTTGTAGGAATTCACCAGGGATATTTCGCAACCAGAAAAAAAGTATGAAGTAGCCAGGTGAGATTTCCTGTGATGAAAAGAGATGACGGAGGTTTTCCTAATGTTCAAAGTCATGAGCCATTTTTTGCACCAGGTTTCTGTAGTTATCAGATCATTTTGAAGGATCTGGGAGTCATTAGGGCAGGTAATAGGACGATAAATCACGCAATCGTCAGCGAATAGACGGATTTGGGTTGATATATTGCTAGGTAGGTCGTTAACATAAATTAAAAATAGAAGGGGACCGAGCACCGTACCCTGAGGCTACACCTGAAAGGACAGGACGCGTGGTAGATGATGTCTGGTTGGTGTAAACGAACTGTTCCCGGTTTGACAAAAAATTTCGTATCCATTCTAAAACTGCTGGGCCAATGTTTAGGCGGGAAAGTCTTAAAAAAGGCGTTTATGGGGTACTTTATCGAAAGCTTTTTCAAAATCTAGGAAAAGGGCATCTACAAGAACATTCTGATCTATACTTGAGCTGATGTCGTTAATAAAGAGCGCTAGTTGTGTGTCACAGGAGAGGCCTTTCTGAAATCCGTGCTGACTGGGATGAAAAAAGTTTACAGAGATCAGGAATTTGACTGTTTGAGAATAAATTATATGTTCCATTATTTTACAGCACACGCATGTTAGTGATATGGGCCGGTAGTTTGAAGGTGAGGATGACGGACCTTTTTGGGTATCGGAATGACCTTGCCAACCTTCCAGTCCCGTGGCATCACTCCAGATGACAGTGATTGCTGGAAGATGTGCGACAATATGACAGCACAGAGATGTTTGGTATTTTTTAAAACTTTAGAATTTATACAATCAATACCAGCTGATGACGTCACTTTTAAGGAATTAATGACTTGTATGATGACATTTGGTTCGAAAATGACACTGGGCATAGCAGGACAATCATGGGACGGCACACATGGAGATACGTCGGGAACACATGAAAATGCATCGTCAGGTTCATCAGTAAACACTGAGCAAAACGTGGAGTTTAGTGTTTCGGTGACCTTGAACTCCGGGATGGGAATATTATCTTCATCTAGTAAAGAAATGGGTTTCGCATGGGTTGGGTTAATAGTGTTCCAGAACTTTTTGGGGTTTGTTCGTAGCATGTCTGGTAGGGTTGACGAGAAGAACGTCCGCGTAGCGTCCGTGATCATGGATGCGTAAAGTTTTTCAGTTTCACGATATTTTTCTCAAGCGTTACTGGATTTTGATTTTTTGGCTGACCGAAATTGTCTTTTCTTTGTCTTGTCTTTTCAATCATATAACCGGCTCTCTAATCCCCCGTCGTGTCGCCGCCTCCTTGCCCGACTACTAATCAATCACTCAATACCCACGGAAGAGCGCGTGGGGATTCCGGAAATCTGGTAATAGTCCCTGCATGTGCGCCCTCTTCCGGCTAACATGACCCGAGACGACCACAGTGGCCGTCGCCTCCCGCGGGCGGAAGCCTTAGCTCGCCACTACGTTAACAAACTCGGAGTATTCTATGTAGACGCCTCCGGCCCCCACCACAGAGGTCGGTACATGGCTGCAGTCGTTCACCAAAACACCGCAATAAACGGACTCACCTTCCGGGTACAAAACGTTACGCACGCTGAGGAGATCACCATCTCGTAGCCGGTGCGCAGATCTGGACTCGAGGGTCATTATCACTGACTCCAAGGGTGCCTGGCGCAATATCAGCAGGGCCACATTCCGTACTTAGCATATAAATTTTTGCAGAACAGCCAGTAACTAGGTGCGCTCATGCACCGAACGGTCCTTTGGGCTCCATCGTTTACGGGTGTCGATGGTAATAAGTTGGCCGATGCCACTGCCCGTGCGCTCACTCTCCGGGCACCATTCTCGTCTCCTTACGATTCGGACCTCGAACCTAGTCCTGCTTTATGCATTCAAGGAGGTCCCTCAGTTTACTCAATTCGGCCATCAGACCAATCTTAAACCCTTTAAGGGCGTCACTAAGGCGGAGCAGTGGACCCTCCTTCACCTTTACACCAAAGCTCTATTGTGCCCTGCCGTTTTGCAACACTTGATCTTGAACCCCGCTTTTGCAGGGTAAGTGCCCGCACTCTGCGGAAAATTATTGTCACATTTTCCACGTGGTGTAAGCGTGTCAAAAGACACCCAACCTCACATCAATACCCAACCCTTCCCGAACGGACTACGAGGCAGCCCTACTCGGCTGCTCTGACCTGAAGGCCCAACGGGCCTTGGTTGAGCGTGTCCGGTCCGCGGCCGATGCTAGTGAAGTCCTGTAAAGGGGAACCCACCTAGTGTTTGTACAGGCCCACCCCACAAAGACCACTCCGCATCCTCCCTGTACATAATTTAGAAAACTAAATCTTGTCCTCCTCCACCTCCATCAGCTTGCGAACGCTTCTATAATGTTTTGTAGCTTTACTGAGCAATGCTGGTGAGTTTCCTCCAGCACATGGTGTTCAGCGCATTCTTTGACTAGCTTTGCAGTTTTTAAGCTGCAAAAGTCGGAGAGATCTATTATCTATCGCTTTAAGATTCCTTAGATAGAATTCCTATCTAGGATATAAGCATCACTGAAGAGGGCGTTCTAAACATCTTGCTTCATATAAATACCAAAAAAGCCGTGGTCCTGACAATATTCACAATGAATTCCTTTATAGATATGCCGAATGGTCATCAAAATTTCTGACTATATTTTTCAATCATCTATTAATAGTGGCTCTTTTCCAAGTGCTTGGAAACGTGCAAAAATCGTGCCCATACATAAATGGGGTTCCGCATCTCACGCTAGCAACTACCGACCTATATCGCTTACAAGCACCTGCTCAAAAATATTAGAGCACATTGTATCAAAGCACTTGCCAACCTATCTCGATGAACATAATTTGTTTCCTGTCAGCATGGTTTTGGGAAAGGGTTATCCACCGTTACTCAGCTTATTGAGCTTGTACACGACTTATCTAGCACAGTTAATACCCGTTGTCAAACAGACACAATATTTTTAGACTTCGCAATGGCTTTTGATAAGGTGTCGCACAATAAGCTCTTACTTAAAATCGATAGTACCTTCAAAAATACTGCCCCCACTTGGTGGTTCAGTTCTTATCTTGCACGCCTAGAACAATATGTCCAACTCGGGCACGACCAATCTGGTTTCTCGCCTGTAGTATCTGGGGTGCCCCAGGGTAGTGTCTTGGGGCCCCTCTTGTTCCTGGTGTTTACAAACGATCTGCCAGAAAATATTACTACCCAAATAAAAAGGTTTGCTGACGATTCTATACTATACAAAGATGTACAGACACCGACCGACCAGGCCGAACTTAATCTTAACTTAGAGAGAATTAAAAACTGGTGTGATCAGTGGCAAATGCAGCCAAACCCGACAAAAACTGTTTTTATGTCCATTTCTAGGAAAAAAAAAGATTCTTAGTTATCCGTACAGTATTAACGGTCACGAACTTGCTCAGTCTAAGCAATATAAATACCTGGGTCTCATATTTACACCCGACTTGCGTTGGAATCTTTATGTTGAGGAACATTGTTCGAAAGCTAACAAGGTGTTATGGGGCCTGAGACGTAACCTCCACTGTGCCTCTCCCAAAGTTAAAACTTTAGCTTATAAAACTTTGCTAAGACCCATAATCGAATATGCTAAAGTAGTGTGGGATCCCTATACCCAAACTAACTGTTTGAAACTTGACAAAATACAGCGACTTAGTTCTAGGTTTATATTTAATAAATACCGTCGTTTCCATTGACCTACCGAATTATGCAAACTTGCAGAGCTCCTACCTCTACAAAAATGCACCGAATATGGAAGGCTGAAATTCCTTTTCATGATAGTTCATAATCACGTTAAAATAAGCTACGACAGGTACTTTGAAATCAAAACACAAGAAACGTCAAGACCCAGACACAGTATGTACATACCGCCCCCCAAAGTTCATAATGACTCTTTCAGGTACAGCTTCTTCCCCAGGGCGATTCAACAGTGAAATTCGTAACAAGATTCGGTTGTGAAAACCAAATCGCTTACTGACTTTTTAGAAGCAATAAAACATATAGTGCACTCTGATACCATGCACTAAGATTGTGATAATGTGTGAAATACGTGCTTTGTAACAAGGCTATGATATTTATTATGTGTTTTATTATGCGCAAAATATGATGTATATTTCGACAGTGTTGCTCTTTTTTCTTATTTTTCACTAACTTCTCTGTAAACTATATGCTTAGCCATTATGATATATTTGTTGTATGTGCTTTGAAATTATTTGTTCCAGTAGTGAAGGTTCTTTTTCTTATGTTTCTCTTGTGCACATTTCAGTTTTATATGAGCCAACTCCACTCCTGTAATAGCCCGCAAAGGGCTGACAGTATCAATAAATGAAATGAAATGAAATAACAAGTGAAAAATTCTGCTAATGGAAAAATAAATGCAATAGTAATCCTTTATTTGATGCAATGCCGCAATCACAATCAACGTTACATTTATGCAATCATAAGGCGGCAACCTTCCGCCGTTGTTCCCGCATGCAGTAGCTCTGGTGAGCACCACTACAAGTTATGCAGTCGGCACCTATGCTTTCTAGCGTTAGAGGGCCTCTTTAGGTTCATGCCGTAGCAAGGTATGCGGCTATAAGGTGCATTAGTGTTACCTTGATCCCATCCGCCTTGAATATTCAATTTCTTCAAAGCGGGACTAAGTTTTTAATGAAGTAGCGGCCGCTATCTTGTATAAATGTGTCTATGCGAAGGAATGTCTCTACGAAGACGTTGAGCAGAGGGCTTTCCCTCTCCACTGAACGTCACAGAATTGCGTACCATATTTTACTTTCGTAGGGGAGTGCAATGCATCTTTCATGTTTTCTTTCACGTTGGTCTAATTTATTATAAGCACATTATGATTACGCATTACTTGCGCGCAATACAAGCGAAATGCAAAAAAACACGTTCAACAAAAGTAATAATTCTTAATAAGATATCGTAATTATGATACAAAGCCTTAAAAGACGATTATTTTTTTCTTTGTTCAATATTAATTGTAGCGGCGTCGCTTCTGAAACCACCAAAATCAATGCAATTGATCACGCTTTATCGTGATTGCTCCATCGATCACGACTGATGCAGCCGTATTGTACAGCACGCTTCATTTGGCGGTTCAAATAATCTCCCACAACGTTTTTCATGCAAAGTGTTTGTGCAGCGAGGTTGAGAGACCCGCTTACGCAAGAGGCACTTCAATTTTTACTCAGTGACAACTTTTTCTGGCGGCACAGCCAGAGCCTCGTGGGCAGGATCTTATAGACAATGTTACTACGCCAAGTGGTACGTTTGCGGGTGATTTAGGTTTCGGTCTCAAAAGCACAGTCAACAGTTTTGCAAGCACAATCAACGGCGCGAGCAAACGTTGAATTTTTGGAGAAAATCAGTAGAATGTCAATTTTTGGAAAAATAACGAAAAGCTTCATTGAAGAGTTCAGATTTTTTTAATATAAAAAGGCATGGTTGAGTAGGAACTGGGTGACTTGAAAACCAACGCAAAAGCAAGAAACCATATCTTAAATTTCGGCGCATGCTGAGTTGGCATCGTTGTTTTTCTTCTATTGAAGACGCAAGAGTTTTTTTGAGTCGCTCAGGTTATGTTTTGACGGTGCGTAAATAAATCTTGGCCACGACCACTCATGAGTGCGTGTGGCCATGTGCGGACGTCGGACGATCGTAAATCCTTGTGGAAGAAGCGCTGTTTTTGCAGAGTCAACACTACAATATACATGAACACGTCTGTTGCCCAGTAAAGCTTTGAACTAGTGAATATATCCTCAGAAATCGCTATCATTACAGAGGACAAAGAACCAGGCCCTCTTTATGGACACCAACGAGTGCAGCGGTAGAGTACGCGATCTTCAGCGAGATCGCATCAATAATATTTGGCAACCGAAATGCCGACTATGTATGCAACACAATTTAAAAAAAAAAGAATCATTGCTTTGGCGTACCCTTTTAAATGGAACTTTTGCTTTCAAGCAGCTGATCCACCTGAATACTGACTGGTCGCTAGCGTTCATTTCGAGGTATTGATGGCGACTAGGGTCCCCCCATTTTAGTGTTCTTGTACAGTGGCAGAATATTCTAGACACTGTAGTTCTTGTTCATGTTGCCCTTTACTTGTGGCTCATACCCACTTTGGGGAATCGGCCAATTATTGAGTGGTCTTATAAACTATTTTTCAGTTTTGGAGGAAAGGAACTTACAAATTGAAAACATTACAACTTTTAGAATGAAAGTTTGATGATCGATTTTATGTACTTACTGTAAAGTTTTTGTACTAGTAATAAATAATAACCGAGATCAGAACATAGCTTTAGAAAAAAGAAATAAAATTGGAGAGGGCATGCATATATCAATACAGAAGAATAATATTAGTTGGTTAGTCTTTTCGTTTCATTCAGATGATTCCGCACTGCCTTATGAATTTTCGCACTGGTAAACCCAGAAATAGAGGCTCCAAAGTCACGGGCATCCTTTATGAAAATGACTGTTGATTTTCCATTGTCAGACTGTGATCGAATGATTGACTTCATTGATCGTCATTGGTTTCGCGATACTCATTGACTTGCTTCAATACTTCGTCGACAATATTTCTGTTCAGCATTTGCAATAAAAAAGTCATTGACTCATTTTTATCGAAATACTATTGAAGAAGTATTTTGCATTTTTGTTGAGCACATTGCAATAAAAACTTTGTTGACATTTCTATCAAAATTTATGCACGAAATATTTCGTAAATAATATTTCTGTTGAGCACTTTGCAATAAAATTTGTATTGTCTCATTTCTATCAAAACCATGGAGGAAATATTTCGTAAGCATAACTTCAGAAGAAAACTCTAGACGCGCACCCACTCATTTTTTTCAGCGCGCGCGTGTGAAGGAGGGGGGGAAAAGAAAAAGAAAACAGAGGCGAGAACCGAAGAAGCTGAGAAGTTTTGTGTTCGCGGTGCGGCAGCTCTGTAGTGCATGCATGAAAGTACTGAGACATTGGCCTATATGTTGATGCTCGTGTTCTACAAAACAAATTGAATTGATGATTTTAGGAAAGCATGGCAAGAATAAAAAAACTAACGGAAGACAGGAAGACTGAGAAAGACCAAATTAAAAATCGGTTAGTTGTTGTTCGATTGGTGGTTGCGTAATTTGATGATGAACTTTAACATCAAGTATACAGAAGTCAGAAGTCAGGTGCAGCAAGAGAGCGTATGCCACCGACATTTGCTTACTCTTTTGAATAATAAGTACAGTTCCTATATTCCAGCATGGATTTGTAACAGTGAAGAACGACCAAGACAACCAGTCTACTGCTGTCGAGATAATGTACCAGCTATAAAATTCACCATTTTCTAAGAGCAACAGCATGCAGAAACAATAAACATTTTGAGGTTTGTTCTGCACCCTTTTGTGAGCCCACCTGCACGCGGACGTTCGCGAAAGAGATGTGCAGAGGCTTTATTTATTTGGAGGGAGACCGTCCTGTCCGTCACTAGTTTGTGTACGTCATACTTGAGCTTGGTGCGCGTTTCAGCATTCACTTGAACAGCGGTGTGATGCTGAACAAAGGTAAGAGTAGCCACTGCCTACAAATAAGATCAGTTAAGGACTGAAAACGAGTAAAAGCCACTCTATATCGCGAAGTAATGCAAATAAATTTTAATTGCGGAAATAAGCAATTGTCGAAATGCTAAAAAGGCGCGAATGCCCAAGCAGGCAGCTCACGGCAGTTCGCGCGTAAGAAATGCAAATGTTAGAGTAGGCACGCTAAAATACCCATGCAACGTTTACGTGCAAAAGTGCATTGTC
Source organism: Rhipicephalus annulatus (assembly GCA_013436015.1). Lineage (NCBI taxonomy): Eukaryota > Metazoa > Arthropoda > Arachnida > Ixodida > Ixodidae > Rhipicephalus > Rhipicephalus annulatus. Next base: position 686,067 of record WOVY01009649.1, on the reverse strand, counting down.
TTGAAACAAACAGCTGAGAGTAGGCTGCTGTCAGTGACACACGTGCACCTGACGACACAAATAAGCAAAATTACTTACCGCACACGCACGTGCGAGAAACATACGTAGGTTTCTACTACCGAACACAGCGTCGTCGCGCTGGTATCCATGAGTTTCGGTGAGCGAAACACCCACAATTTACGGAGAAGCAATAAAACGACGCAAAAACCCACGTTATTCGTTCTTGCGGAACGGCGCACAACGAACCGCAGTCGGAGTTGAAAGCGCTCACCGTTGTTGTATCGAGTTCATGAAGCCCTACAAACTATTCGCTGATCAAATACATGCTCAAACAAATGCAAATGACACAAATAAAGTTCTAAGTTCCGCCAACAATTTGCAAAAAGCCATTTGGTAGGTATATATTTTGCGAAAATCTCGCCTTCACGCGGTGGCGCTATGGTGCAATGGGTAACGGACTGCGCTTCAACCTCTCTTTCGTCAAACACGGAAAACTCATTGAACAGGCACTACAAGCATTCGTGTACGCAGATGATATAATGTTAATGGCCGACAACAAGGAAGATTTGCAAAGATTGATGGACATCTGCGGTAATGAGGGAGATAGGTTAGATTTCAGATTCAGTAATGAAAAATCAGTAGTCATAATTTTTAATGATAATGAAGGTAGTGAAGCTTAGAATACAGGAGGTCACGCTAGAAATAACAGAGAAATACAAATATCTAGACGCAAAGATAAGCAATGGGACCGGGTATGATGATGATGATGTTAGATTTTAGTGGCGCAAGGGCAACTAACGCCAAAGAGCGCCAAACACAGGGTTTTTCGTCGGTTCAATTATAGAAGAAAATCGACTCAGGGTGGCAAGAATAAACGAGCGGGGCATAGAAATTGAACTTATGTGTAATGACTATGTGTGATAAGTTTAAAACGGTGCAAACCTACGGGTTTTAAAAGGTCACGCAGTGGCGGCAGTGGTTCTTGTCAGGACAAGGAGTGCGTGCTGCATGATATTTGGCAAAGTCTCAGCGGTTTTCTCAGGATTTAGAGAGGGCGGAGATAAGTGAGAATATGTAATGGAATGCAGGAATCTAACATCAGCTAAGAAAGTTAAAACTACTTTTGTGGGAAACCTGGGATAGTCACCAAGAAAAGAAATAAGGGGTGGGGTGGTGTGCGCCATTTGTATAGCTTTGAGAAGTGACGCAGACTTTTGGTTCAAGGTACGGGCAAATAATTAAAACGTGAACGACAGATAGCACATCACCACATTTTCACAATGCTGTGCTGGATAGTTGCTTAAAAGGTGCGAATGTTTTGAATGTGTATGACCAATTCTGAGTCTGCACAGTGCAACCTCTTGATGCCTGTTACGTTTTTCAAAAGCATATCTACCTATTCTTGTCTTTACTGTGTGCATTTTGTTTTCAATTCCTGCGTTCTGTTCCTCTTGCCATTGCCTACGTTTTCGGTTTCTGACTAGCGGCCTCAGGTCCTCATATGGGATGACGACTATTTCTATTGTTGGGCGGAGTGCAGTAAACTTCGCAAGTCGGTCCGCTGCCTCATTGCCAGCTATGTTGCAGTGTCCCAGAATCCAGCATAGCGTGATTTTAAGCTTGAATCCGTAGGCTGACATGAGGAAGTTTAAAAGGGTGTTAGCCACTGGTTTTTTTGTGGCTTTGCAGAAGACAACGCAGTTACCGCACTGAAGGAATCTGTGTATCTGATGGAGACTGCTTCTTTCTTTAAGATGTGCCTTATAGCTGGCAGTATTCCATTACACTAAGCAGTAAATATGCTGGTGTGTTCATTCATTGTTGCAGATTAAGAGTACGCTGGGCCGTATGCAGCAAATGTACTGACGAAAGAGACCGGATGAGTGTTGTGTCTTTGAAGGGCTCTTACTCTGCTTTGTTTTGACTCTCGTGAGCTTTTTTGCGTTCCGCATTCCACCAGGGCCATCTTTTGTTTCGCGTCTTGTCAGATGTCTGCGGTTTCGCTTGCTCTGTGGTCTGTATGTTATGAAGTACGACCAATGCTTCACAGTCATCAATGTCTAGGTTTCCAATAGCAGAACGCGACAGTTCTGCAAGTTCTCGGATTTTTATCCAGTCAGCATCCCGTTCTCTAAACCTGAATACATTTGTAGTCGTCTTACTTGCACTTCTTGTGTCTTTTAGGCAGACAGGAAAATAATCACTTCCGTAGAGGTGATGAATAACAGCCTAATCTGTGCTGGCCATGAGTGAAGGAGAGTTGATAGGAAGATCTATGGCTGTTTATGAGTTGCGCGCTGCGTTAAAGTATGTTGGTTTTTTTTGTTAAATATAGAGGAGCTGGAGTACAAGAGAAAGTTTTCCATTAGGGAGCCTCGAGAATCTGTTCTTCTGCATCCCCATAGGGGGTTGTGCGCATTAGAATTGTGGCATACTTTTCTTCTTCTGACACGACACACTTGGGACATAAGCTAGTAGTGAGTAGTCTGCTGAGGAGAAAGAAGAAGTAGTTGGAACGATGGCGGAGATGTATTATTAAACCGTGCTGCGTGCTCGGAACCACGTTTCAGAGTGCTACATTTATTTTAATCTAGTACAAAGAATTAGACACGCTAAGTAAACACTTTCCCTAAGAGTTTCCGCTTCACCGTGCAATGTTTGTCGGTAAGGAGCCACTTTTTACAAATGAATTTTTCATGAGACCTAGGTACTTTCCATACTCTTACACAATTTTAAGAGACCTAGGGACTTTTCATCTTATATAGCGGTTTATTAATGCATCTCCGCCATCGTTCCAACTACTTATTCTTTCTCCTCAGCTGACTACCCACTACTAGCTTATGTCCGAAGTGTGCCGTGCCAGAAGAAGAAAAAAAGTATGCCACAGATAAGTAGCATACTTTTTTTGCATACTGCAGACGAGTGCCCACGCCCCCTTGTCTGCAGGGGGGGGGGCATATCTGTGGCATACTTTTCTTCTTCTTCTGGCACGACACACTTGTGACATAAGCTAGTAGTGGGTAGTCTGCTGAGGGGAAAGAAGAAGTAGTTGGAACGATGGCGGAGATGCATTATTAAACCGCGCTGTGTTTTCGGAACCGCGTTTCAGAGTGCTACAAAATCTTCAACCAGGAGGAATCGATGCGGCAGTTGGACAACGAGAGTTTCAAACTCTTTAGTAGATAGGTGGTAGCCCGGAGGGATATATAATGAGCACACAGTTGTCATTCGTCCAACGATAAGGGTCTGTATTGCCACTGTCTCTAAGTCAGTAACCAGTTTGATGCTTTGAGACGGGAGTGCTTTCTGCACCCTGATAGCGGCACCGCCGGATGAATGGGCAGTGCCATAACTGTCCTTTTTTTTACACCGCCTATCTTAGAAAGTTACTGTGTGTTGAGATTAAGTGTGTTTCCTGCAGGCAAAGTATGTTAGGTGGGTGTCGTGCAAGTATTTCATAAATGTCATCTGGGTTCTTCAGTAGACCTCGGCAGTTCCTGTGGATGATACTCTTGCCAGCCATTTTTGGGAATGAGGAAAAGAAGGAGGGTTATTCAGACTTTGCCGCATTTGCCAGACGCCTGGACTGGAGGGTCTTTCTTCCCTCTGAGGTGTTCTGTTGGGCTCCGCTTCACTAGGAGGGATTGCGTGAGCATTGGAGACGCTGAGGACACCGGTGTCACATCCATTGCCCCCTGTGAACACTGGGAGGCTGATGGAGGTTTCTCGAAAGGAACAGGTGCCTTCTCAGTTGTCTGCGTCGTCCCTGAGGTCTCACGGAGGTTGACCTGCGGGGTTTGGATTGTGTGTTTTGTCTCTGAGGTCTGATGGAGGTCGACCTGTGGGACTACGAGCGTTGCTGCAGCCTGCGGCTGCTTGATGGGGGAGGGGGACGAGATGTGCATGCATCAGCAAAGTTGTACTGCGTGCCCACTGTTGCTAGACGCCTCCCGGCCTCCCAGCGCGCTGCGTCAGCATACGTTCTTCCGGAGAAGAGTGACACCTTCTTCCGGGTTTCAGAGAATGTGATGTTTTCCATTACTTTTATCTGGATGATTTTCTTTATCTTTTTGAAAATTTCACATGTCTACGAGTACGCTGCGTGCGGCCCGTGACAGTAAGGGCACTGTTTGCGTGGAAGTACAGCTCTCAGTTGGGTGCTCATGATCACCACACTTTGCACATGTTTGTTTTCTGCGAGAGGTGTTCGACCCATGTCCGTAATTTTGGCATTTGTAGCACCTTCTAGGGTTGGGTATGTAGGGGCGGAATTCGCAGTGAAGGAACGCAGCTTTCACGGATTCTGGCAGGATGGAGCGGTTAATTGTCCGAACTATATGAGGCGTCACCACTTCTTCATTGTTTCGCCTGATGGTTATCCGACGGATGGCGACTACGCCTTGCTCTCGAAAGCCTTTCAAGAGGTCAGCTTCTGTTTCTCGCATCAGATCACGCTGTGAAATGACGCCTTGAACAGTGTTAAGACTGCGATGGGGCGTGATGAACACGTCCAGGTGTGCAAACTGCTTCTGTTTCAGGAGAGTATTTGCATGCTGTTTCTGGCTTACTTCAACAAGAAGATCACTGGATGACAGTGTCTTTGCGTCGTACTTTTTGCCTATTAGGTTAGCAAGGGTTCTAGCTATCAGAAAAACCGACAATCCTGCAACGGAGACGTTATCTGCCAGAGAGTGTATAACTAGAAAACGTAGGAAGTGGTCACAATCGGTTCTGGTGTGTTTCGAGCTTTCATAGGTGCGGTTACTTTTCAGGGAAAGATCATTGAGAAGGGAGAAAGATTTTGCAATGTGGAGCGTTTGATGTTCGGCGGCGATGGCGACCACCCACCACCGAGCTCAACAGGGGAATGCTACATGGTAGAACACTTGAAGGCACCAGTCATACATCGCCGCTATAACCAGATTTAACTACCCAATATTGGGTAACTACACAAGGTTAACCCTTGCCGCGAGGAAATTTGGAAGTAAATGGAAGATAGGAGATGACAGGTTAGATAAAAAAGTAAGAGAAAGACAAAAATGAGAGAGGAGAGAGACAGAAAAAGGCGACTGCCGATTTCCCCTAGGAGGTGCAGCCCAGGGGTGCCGTCTACGTTAAGCCGGGGCCAAAGGAGTGTGTGGCAGTCGGGTTGCCTCTCCCGGGAAGCCTTAAAGGTCTAATCACCCGGTGTCGGCTCAACCCCAAGGATCCTCTTTTCCCCGGACATGGCAAAGCCACGCATGCTAGGCGTGGAGCGGAGTCGAATCCCCCCCCCCCATTAGGTTGGGTCTGTAGAGTCGCTACACACCAAACGCCTACTTACGAAAACGCCCCTGCGGGGAATGGGACCATGTGCCTAAGGAAACATGAAATATACGTAACAAGCAAAGGTAACAGGAATGCAGCGCTGATGAAAAAAATTGCCCGCAGCTTCCCTCGGGGGAACACAGAGGAGGATGCGGAGCATATAATTGGTTAACGGGGTGTTAAAGTGCGACTTACTTGGGTCGATGGCTAAATTGGTTAACGTGGTTGTGAAATGGTGTGTTAAATTGCGACTTACTTGGGTCGATGGCTAAATTGGTTAACGTGGTTGTAGGAGGGGGTGTTAAATGAGTGAACACGTACACACGTATGCGAAAGGACGGCGCTGGTCGAAGGGACGTCGATCATTGTGTTTGTGGATTCGTTGGAATTCATTTCACCGCGACCTTGGACGTCGACGCGCCGTACAAACCAACCGACGAGCGGCAACTGAGCGAGCGAGCGCCGACCTTGAGTATATATACAGCGCGACGGCGCATGCGCTGTCAGCTGTCGAAGGAGAAGCGCGCGCGCGGCACAGATGGCGACGGCACGACGGCGCATGCGCTGTCAGCTGTCGAATGTTCTCGAAGGAGAAGCGCGCGCGGCACAGATGGTGGGCGACGGCGCGACGGCGCATGCGCGCGCGTCAGCTGTCGAATGTTCGAGAAGCGGTGCGGACGGCGCACTACAAGGCGCGAGTATAAGATGCTTCCGCATCTAAAATAGGGCGCTGCATAATCACAATAGGTATGATGCTGTGAGAGGAATATAGCAAGTGGTCATGGTTCCTGGTCTGACGTTCGGCAATGCGGTCTTGTGCACGAGATCAGAGCTTCAAGCAAGATTAGAAATTCAACAACGTGGAATAGGTAGGCTTGCTTTAGGAGCTCACGGAATACACCAAATGAGGGAGTACAAGGTGATATGGGATGGACATCATTTGAGGGCAGAAAAGCTAGCAGCAAGATAAAACTTGAGAAGAGATTGAGAGAAATTGGGAATGAGCATTGGTCTAGGAAGGTATTCAGCTAATTGTACATGAAGAATGTCGATACAAAATGGGGGAAGCGAAACAGAAAATTGACTGGTAAATACTTAGAAAACTGCAGGGGCCAAACCAAAAAGAATTATCGAATAAGAAGAAGGCGAAGGAAGATGAGACCAATCTGTCGAGAATTAGCATGATTAAGAAGTCAGCACTACAGATCAATCGAACTTTTAAGCAGTAAATAGCCAAAGAAAGGATCTAGGATAATACTCGGGGCAGTTCTCTACTATTTGAGGCCAGGACAGAAGTATTGTGAACCAAGACATTCGAGCCAAATACGAAGGGGTAGACACGGTATGCAGTGCGTGTGGAGAGGAAGAGGAAACTGCCAAACACTTGATAATGTTCTGTAAAGGACTTCACTTTATAGTTAAGGATTATGTCGCAGAGTTCTTTAAAGCACAGCAGTTTAGCGACAGGGAGGGCAAAGTAGACTTTAAACGGGTATAATTAACTAGAAGGTTATCTGATTCGTGGCTGAAATCAAGGCACGAGTAAAAATAAATTCTTCACTACAAAGTAAGTCTTCAACTTCACTATTAAAAGGGGGGGACAGATAAATTTATTTGTTCCTTCACTAAGTATAAAGGCTAGGTGGCGTTAGCCGCCACCCGATCTGCAGGGTACAGCCATATAAATCCATTCATCCATCCAAGACATCTATCTGCTTCACTGGTATGAGGTCCGAAGTTCGATTCCAATGCTGGGGTGGTCTGCAGATGTAAGCGATTGAATTCTAATAGCTTTCTAATTACCTATGCACATAATATATACAGCATTATGGTTTAAAGCTGCTGCCGAGTTTGAATAATAAAATTATTTTTTTTGCATTGATAAACCATTGATGACTTTCAATTGAAAGTCAAGGGTCAGCTTTCAATGCTTGTCAACAATTGCCTTTGTAATACTTCAATTGACTCACAACGTATTTTCCATCGCCATTTCATTTTCTCTCAATGATAATTGTATATCGAGTTTATTGAAGGCTTTCAATCGAAAGTCAAGGGCCAGTTTTTAATACTGGTCAACGATTTCCTCAATAGAATTTTATTGAACTGTCATGTATTTTTAATCCCATCTGTTGTCATTGGTCAATAACTTCTCTTGTATTTTCAATAAAAATTTTTGTGAGGGATGTGGATGAATTCAGTTCAATAGCACCTAAAGGATTTTACGAGCTGTAGTAAATCGTCTACATGTCAAAATCTAATGATCCGTAGTTTCTGGGTCACCACAGAAAGCACATAATAAAGAAAGAGCCTGATCATACCTGTGTTGGTATAAATTTAGTTTGTGCACCCTACAGCACATCCTGGTAATTGCGACTTATAGTTTACGTGTGTCACAAGAGGATCGGCACCAGGGATATAATAAGGGCCGATATTCAGTTGAATTTGTGAGTGATGTACCTGCGGAGCTTTTCATATTGCTACGCCTGCGACATATCGCTGTCGTTACATAAGCGGATGGTGGAAAACACGGTAAAATTGGCCCACTTATTGCTGACTTCGCTAAAGCATCGGCCATTTCGTTTAAGAGCAACCTTTAAAACCCGGCACCCAAACTAATCTAAATTTTCTCAAATGAGGGGGGGAGTAATAATGCACAAAACGTCTGTATTATGTGCGATTCAGCACCAATCGAAACTGCAGCGCAAAGAGCCAGAGGATCTGCAATTATAACAGCGATGACATTTCCGCGTTTAACTTTCGTAGGGCCAGTACCACTGCCAGAAACTCAGCCACAAAAACGTGTACGAAATCAGGTCGTCTGAGCAAATATTACCAATCCAAGTTCAGGCTGGATAGACCAACAGCTGACTTTTCGTCACTCTGTGATGCATCCGTAGGAACAATTACACTTGTATTCATGCTCTGCAAGTGGTCTTGAAGTAAACCATCTAGAGTGTGATGGGGGAGCCACTTTGCATTATTAGGAAAAATGTCGTCAAACTGAATATCGACATAAGGTGAATTATCGCTAGTCAGCCTTATGTCACCGATACGTATATTCAGTGGGTCTAGTAAACCTTGTACAAATATAATTTGTGGGGTGTGAACCGTCGCCATCTAACACCAAAACTAAAAAATAATTCCGGAGAGGATATGAATACTGTCTGCGACTGCTGGAGTGGTGTCTCATAAATTTTTATAAATGCCTGAACGGTCAAGATAAGAAATCTGCACGAAAGAGGAGAAACTCTAAATTCTAGGTATAAAACGCTGTTAGAAACTGTTTTCGGGAAACCAAGGCATAAGCGTAGCGATTCTCTTTCTAAAAGAATGAGAGGCTGGATTTTGTAGGCTGAAGCACCAGAGAAAAGCACGCATCAAACTTCCAGAATAAGACGAACATACATTCGATATATCATTACCAGCGTATCTCTTCGCATGCCTCTTTGGTTGTTGCTTACCCTACGTAACATGCCGACGGCTCGTGCACCCTTTCCAGCTATGTATTCAATGTGTTGGCGCTAGTTTAGAGATGAATTTAAATTACCCCAATATATTTATTAGATTAAACCTGCGGTGTGTGCTCACAATGGTAACATAATGAGATGTGTACGAGATATTTAAAGGGGAAGACAAGAAAAAGCACAATTACTCGGATTTAGCAAAAAAGTGTTTGTCATCAAGCCAGTTCTCTAGGGTGTTGAGATAAGACAGCAGGTGGTTGTATAGCGTCTGAATGGTGTGTGCCGTGGCAAAGAAGGTCATATTGACTCCATAAACATAAATTATGTCCTGGTTACGTGGAATCGTGCTCATTAGCACAATAAATAAAGGATGGTGCACACCGGCTACTAGCAGTGGTCACGTGATTATTCGCGACTGGCGACCAAAAAGCGACTGATGTTCACACCGGCAGAGGCTGCATGCGAGCGACCGGGAGTCAAAAACTGGAGAGTCACGTTTGGTTCTTGTTATCAGCGAGAACTCTAGAGACCGGCGCCGATCAGCTCATCACCATCAGCTGAGTGAGCGGAGCAAACCAAGCGTGCCGCATTTATGTTTTCGTCCGTTCTCGCACAGTGTTCCTAACAGCATCAAGCTCGATGCAGGCGAAGAACAAGCTATTGTCATTGTGCTGGTGCGCTGTGCCATAGTGTCAGCGCTGGCATCACAAATGTCGCCAAAGAAAAAAAATTGGCAGCATATCCACGGAGTGAATGATGGAGAGTGGGGTGAAGCATTCGTCCGTCCATTCGTTCTTGCTTCCGTTCATCCATGCATGCGCCTGTGTGACCGTCCATGCGTCCATATGCCCATCCGCGCGTGCGTCTGTTCTTGCGTCCGCATGTTCATCTGTGCGTCTGTTCCTGCGTTCGTCCATGAATCCGCCCCTGCGTCCGTTCATGCGTCCATCAATGCATCTGTCTGTGTGTCCGTTCGTCCATCTATTCAACATTCCAAGTACCATCATCTCACATCTTTTCATCATATATTCCCCATATAGAAGCACCAATATCCAACGGACATTCCAAGGACTAAACGAGAGGTGGCACACGTACGCTTCTTTATGGCTTGCGCTTCGGGTCTACTTCCCACCTTTAACCACCCCAAGTTCATGCTATATACCAGTTCACTGTATTCATGACAATGCGGCCCAACGCTCACTAAACCTTTCTAAAACCAAGGAGGTTATGCCCAGCGAGTATAACGTAGCAACTTTTTCCTGTCAGATAGTGCTCAATGTACATGCCAATGGCTGCAAATGGTAAATGAGAGACAGGAGAGTTCGGCTTTTACTTTTTTACGACTTGCGCTTCGTATCTACTTCCCACCTTTAACCACCTCGAGTTCATGGTATATACTAGATCATATATACTAGAGGGGATTTGGAGCCGGCACGCTGGCGGTTGTTCACGCAGGTTTTCGCAAGTTTTGGATTTGCCTTCTGGCTCGCTGCGATTGTCGGCAGCGCAGATATACACTCTGGCCAAAACCAAGCTTCAGCGGTGCTGTCATATTCGGCGAGTATCGCATCCCACGCCTTGTCAGACCACGCCACGAATTCCGAGCCCGCTATCTTCGATGACGAACTCGGCGCGTGGCGGAACTTCAGTGATTGCCATCGACCAATCATCTACGGACATTGGCGCCCATGTGACCAAAATGAACCCTATATAGACGAGCAACGCTTCTGCCTCGTGGGATTTGGAGCCGGCACGCTGGCGGACATGAAGCTGATTTCCCTGTTGTTCACGCAGGTTGGTTTGTATTATCCCACTCGGGCTTCTCGGCTATTGTGTGCGTTGCCGGCTCCTCCTACTTTGGCATTTGCTGATGCTCATTGTCGTAAAAGAGCGCGAGCGCCTCGAAGAACGTCTTTTCTGTTTGCTAAAAGGGTGTTTTATTTATTCCTACTGTTGATGCTTTCCGGCGATGTGGAACTTAACCCGGGCCCTGTTGAAATGAATATCTTACAAAGCCTGCAAAAAGGGCAGACTGAAATCCTAAATAAGCTAGATTCTATTGAATCCCGGATCGCGAAGCATGAGGGAATGATAGCGGACATAAAGGACAGCCTTGGAGCAACTAAGAAGCAAGTCGAAGACTTAGGCAAAATAGTTACAGAGCATAAAGATGACATTTCGATTCTGCAGAAAAAGTTGAGGAATTTGCAGGCTAAGAACGTTGACCTGGAAAACAGAAGTCGTAGACAAAACCTTTTGTTTTATGGAGTAGATGACAATAAAAAAGAAACATGGGACGAATCCCAGTAATTGATAAAAAATCGTTGGCGACAAGCTTGGAATCGAAGTGGCATCGTTCGAAAGGGCACATCGCATTGGTGTATACCGAGAACAAAAAAAACCTATCATCGCAAATTTTGCTTCGTACAAAGAATGGCAAGAAATTTTGTCCAACGCAAAAAAATTGAAGGGGTCAGGTTTAAGCATTGATCAGGATTTTGCGCCAGCTACTCGGGAAGTGTGAAAGCGGTTATGAGAATACGGTAAAGCCAACAAAATTGAGAGCACAAAAGTAAGACTGAACTTTGAGAGGCTTTCCCTTGATGAAAAAACGTACGTATGGGATGACGAGAAGAAGGAAGTCGTTCCATTGCGAAAAAATGACGCGCACCTGAAAAAAAAAACACGCCTGACACAGCTTCGTCGCTGTTTTAATAAATTGTAGAAGCATAACGAAAAAGACGGACGAATTGGCGGGGCTTGTCGAGTCTGTTAAAGCTGACGTAGTTATCGGAACGGAATCGTGGCTGCACCGTGATATCAGCGACTGTGAAGTATTTCCAAGTGACTTTGTCGCGTACCGCAAAGATAGACCAAGCCATGGGGGCGGTGTATTCTTACTTGTGCGAAGTTCTTTGAAATCTGCTGCCCTCGATATTCAGTGTGATATTGAATCTGTTTGGTGCACGATTACCCTAAATGATAATTCTTCATTCGCTGTAGGTGCATTTTATCGACCCCCAAACTCGGACTACAAAACACTTCAGTTGTTAAATGAGATTATCTCGGAAGTTTCAAACCGAACATTCCTTCTTGCTGGGGATTTTAATTTGCCAGACTTAGAACGGCATGATGGAATATGCGTACGAGGCACTGGGTGCCGCGCAAACATAGAAATGAAAAATATAATAGACAACTACGGCCTTACCCAGTTTGTTCCTTGCCCAACTAGAAGTAATAACCTTCTTGACCTTGTGTTCTCAAATTCACCCAGTTTGATGAATAATGTCAATGTTATTCCAGCAATCAGCGACCACATGGCTGTTGTTGCGGAAATCAAAAAAAGAATGTAAAAACACCTCAAATAGTGCGGCAAGAAAGGTTTTTCTGTTCAGTAGGGGTGACTACACAAGAATAGTCGAAAAGCTAGAAGATTCTTTGCCCGGGTTTGAATGCCTAGCTGAACACTACAGTATGAATGATTTATGGCTTAGCTTTAAAGACAAGTTGTTAGCACTCGTAGATAAGTATATACCTGCGAAACAAGCCGGAAAGCTTCGTAAACGCAAGAAGCCATGGATGACATCCGGTATTTTGAGATTAATCTGGAAAAGGCGATGGGTTTTTGGTAAATTAAAGAAATCTGGAAGCAGTGACCACGTAAAAGAATTACAAGCTTTAACGGAGCAGTATAAATCATGTGTGGAAAGCACAAAAACGAAATATTTCGAAGGGCTCAGCAATAAAATGAAAACTTATTCAAAGTGTTTCTGGCCTTATATCAAAAGGTGTGGGTCTGATCATGTTGGAGTGGCTGAACTAAACTTTATTAGTATGGTTGTAGTTGATGAGGAAGCAAAAGCTACCTGTTTAAACAAATATTTCCAGTCTGTGTTCTTGCCCAAGCTTGACGTTCCTTCAAAACCACACCCAACCACGATTCCGCTGATGGCACCGGTAGAACTGAGTGTCCGTGGCATATGTTCTCTTCTAGAAAACCAAGATGAATCCAAAGCAGTTGGTCTTGATGGCATCTCTCCTCGTAATCTAAAGCGATGTGCACTGCCAATTTCCCTTTACCTCTATATAATTTACTCAAAATCCATTTCAACGGGAACTCTACCCGAAGATTGGAAAATTTCTCATGTTCCGGTTCATAAGGGTGGCTCAAAAAAAGATGTAACAAATTACCGACCCATTTCATTGACGTCAGTGGCATGCAAAGTTTTCGAGCACATATAATCCAAGCACATATTGACCCATCTTACTGCTAATAATGTATTAATAAATGAGCAGCACGGTTTTCGTAAGGGTTTTCCTTGTACGACGCAACTTGTAGAGTTCTTTCACGAGCTGGCTTCCAACGTTGATGAAGGTGGACAAACAGATTGTGTGTTTTTAGATTTTCGAAAGGCCTTTGACACCGTGTCACACTCCCTTCTCCTGGCTAAATTACAGACTCTAAATTTCGACCCAAATGTGTTCATCTGGATAACCAATTACTTGCTGAACAGGCGTCAATGCGTTCTTTTAAATGGGAAGTGTTCATCCTATGTTAACGTTACATCAGGCGTGCCCCAAGGCTTTGTCCTTGGGCCTCTCTTATTTCTTATTTTTGTAAATGATATTTCTGTGGGTATTTCGTCGCACATGCGTTTATTTGCCGACGATTGTGTGTTATATCGACAGGTTCAGAACGAAGGTGACTGTGCTTATTTGAAGAACAATTTGGATTGTATTGTACAGTGGTGCCAGAAGTGGCAAATGACGCTAAACCCCAAAAAGTGCGTTCATATGCGTGTTTCCAAAAAAAAGGAACCAATAGTAACGGCGTACACGATAGATACGCATACTGTTATTACCGAACCAACATGCAAATACCTTGGCGTTGTTTTGTCGCATGAGTGCTCATGGAACGCCAATGTTGATCACGTTGCTGGCAAAGCGGCAAGGGCTCTAAACTTCATTCAGAGGAACCTAAGATTGGCACCCCGAACATTAAAAAATACAGCCTATCTCACATGTATTAGACCGATTTTGGAATACGCATGTCCTGTGTGGGACCCGATGCAGGCGAACTTGATTGATAAGCTTGAAAAAATACAAAACAGAGCTGCGCGGTTTGTTTTAGGGTGGTACGAGCGGAGAGACAGCTGCAGTGCTATGAAAGCTGAATTGGGTTGGGAATCGCTTTCTTTACGCAGGAAAAACCTGCGTTTGAAGTTTTTCTTTTCTGTTTTTCATGGGCGGACTGGGATTGACCGTCATAACTATTTCTGTGAACCCAGCTACATATCTAGTCGACATGGCCACCGACGCAAAGTGAAAGAGTATCGAGCAAGAACGACCATGTTTTATAATTCCTTTTTTGTGATGACCATTAGAGATTGGAACCGGCTGCAAGACAAGCAAGCGTGCTGTATAAACGAAGAATTGTTTTATTCCAGTCTGTAACCCCCTTGCTGTAACGCCTTTTTGAGCAAAGCGGGGCACTCACCGAATAAAAAAGAATAAAATTGAATTCATGGCACTGCGGCTCAACGCTCGCTAAACCTTTCTAAAACTAAGGAGGTTACACCTAGCTAGTATAACGTAGCAACCCCTTCTAGTCAGATAGTGCTCAATGTACATGTCAATGGCTGATAATCGGGATCGCAGCGTGCGCGTTAACTAAAAGCCGAATACTCCTGTCTCTCTTTCCCCATCAGCAGCCATTGGCATGTACATTGAGCACTATGTTTTTTATTGTTCAACAACGCACAGAAGAAATCTCTAGCGGGCACCACCTTTGAGGTCAAAATGTTATACTTGTTGCACACTACAACGGCTACGAGGGATGAACGGGTGCCGCTATAAAAAGCTTCGTCCCTAAAAAGCCAGTAATGGGTGTGACAGTCCTTTCAATCGCGGGAGTCGGCCGGCCATGCAAGCCGTCTGCCTCCCGAGCTGCGCTGAGACGACGAGGAGTATTTGCGAGAGTCGTACGTATTCAGAAACAGTCCTTGAATTTAACTTGACTTGCCACAACCTACAATGCAGCACAAACGCGTCTCGAACGCGGTGTCTGAGTAGTTGCCAGGGCATGAAGCACAAACGTGTTTCAAACGCACTGCTTTGAAGGCAGTGACAAGTTAAGTTCAAGACAAAAATTGTTTCTGAATACGGGGAAAAGATAGTGCGCAATTTATTTTCTCTTTGACGGCGTTTATCTTCTTACAAATACCGCCACGTAAATTAGACACTTTTCTCGAGCTGTTGCGCCCCGCCATCTCCAAGCCAAGAATTCCGTGGTGGCCATGGCGCCACACACCAAGAGGAACGCACTCGTTTGTATCTGGTGGCAGAAAGCCAGCGCAATAAAAAACAAAAAAAATCACAGAAAATCCACGGAGTGAATGATGATTGGTGGGGCGCAGCGTTCGTCAGTCTGTCTGTCCATTAGTTCTTGCATCCGCCTATCTGTGTGATCCTTGGTGCATTCATCCGTTTGTTCATTCGTCTGTCTGTCCGTCCATCTCTTTTTGCGGCCATCCCTCTCTCTGTCCATCCGTCCGTGCGCCCCTCTGTCTGTCCGTCCGTGCGTGTGTCAGTCCGTTCGTCCGTCTATATGTCTAGAGAAAACTCCAAGCACAGCCATCTCACATCTTTTCATCATGTATTCATCATAGACAAGTGCCCCCATCCAGCAGGCATTGTAAGGACCGCTATTTCGGGTATGTGCCACTGGTGCTTACGTGCTACGAGGGACGCACAAGCTACGCCATAAGGAGCTTCGCTCCTAAAAATTGAGCTCTGATTGGTTCCAACACCTTTGCGACCGCAGTCACGCAACTGAAAAATTGGTCAGCAAGCAACTAGCCAAACCAGTCGCATTGCGACCGTTCGCGACTGTTCGTGGCTGTTTGCGACCAGTGGCAAGTGGTCGCGCGACCGCTGCTAGTCGCCGGTCTGCACCAGCCTTAACACTGGAGACAGCAATGAGCTATGCGGTACTCTTCTCGTTTGTGTGTGCGCAGTCGATGAAATGCCGCCTTTAAAGCATTAGAACTTCCTGTCCAAAAGAAATTTGTGAATCCACGTTACTATGTATGCCGGAAATTGAGCGATTCCAATCAATCTATCAGAATACCATGCTCTACAGTACCGTAAGCTTTAGCGACATTTAAAGTAACTAAAGCTGCATAAATGTTGTTTCGTCAGGCTAAGTGTATACGACTTTCTAAATCAACATGAGCATTCCATATGAAACACTCAGCCCTAAAACCGATTTGACAGGGGCATAGAACCAACCTTTTGTCAATTAATCAATTGATTCGAGTATAGATGATTCTCTCAATCAATTTCACCGAATAAGATGTCAAGTCAACCGGCCCTATGTTGTCCAATGTGTGCTTGCCGCCTTTTTCCTTCAGCAACATTATAATTATAGCTAGTTACCACTCTTGCGATATCCAAGAGTTCTTCATTGAATAGTTCACAATATTTAAAAGAACGTTAGGCAATTCTTAAAGTAATACTTTTAACATAGAATTTGTAATTAAATCTGGTCCAGGGGCAGTAATTGATAAACAAAGTACAGTTTCAGTCAATTAAGATACGGAAATTTGTGCAAAATCATGCACAGATACCTGCATGTTGCGAATGGTAGAGATATCTGTCCTAAAGCGACGTTCTAAACTTTTAACTATCTCTTCCAGAGAGGCGGTCAACTCTTGTGGCATCAAAATACATGATTCTAAACGTAAACGTGTTCCAGTACCTTCCTTTACCGCAGATATGCAAATCCAACACGCTTGATGTTTGATTTGGAAAGATAATCGAAATGTCAACTGTCATATTATTTTTCGCACGTTTAACAGTGCACTTGAATACGCCGGCAAAAAACTGATAATCTTTCCAATTTGTTGGGCGTTGATTGTGCAGAAGATTCTTCCAAACGGCTTTCCGTTTTTTGTATTCATGCGCACATTCATCAGTCCACCAACGAGAGGATGGCCATTTACTCAATAGAATAACGAGCTCCGAATTTTTCCGATATCCCTCTTTTATGGAGCTCATTTTATACGCAATTTCCTGACCATAGTCATTCTGAAGTTTTGCAATGGCCGAACGCATACAGGTTTCAAATCTCTTATGTTTGACATATACTCGAGGTTGATTTTGATTGATTGCTTGATATGTGGGGTTTAACGTCCCAAAACCACTCTATGATTATGAGAGACGCCGTAGTGGAGGGCTCCGGAAATTTAGACCACCTGGGGTTCTTTAACGTGCACCCAAATCTGAGTACACGGGCCTACAACATTTCCGCCTCCATTGGAAATGCAGCCGCCGCAGCCGGGATTCGAACCCGCGCCCTGCGGGTCAGCAGCCGAGTATCTTAGCCACTAGACCACCGCGGCGGGGCCTCGGGGTTCTTGCTCTAAAGTTGTCATTGGACATACAATGTCAAACACTACCGGGAGATGGTCGCTGTTAGTTGCAGGGTCAACCACTGACAATGACAAAGCATTATTCGCACTAGAACAAAAAGTCAAAGCTAACACTGATTGATTCTGATCACGAACACATGTTACTTGTCCTTTATTCATACACGAGATATTTTCGTCAATGGTCCACTCACACAGCCGTCTACCACGCAAGTCTGTCTTTCGGTCCCAAGACAAACGATGTGAATTAAAGTCACCTGTAAGCCCCTTTTCCTTTTGACAGGCTAACCAAGGCGCTGCTAAGCAGACTTGTAGTTTGTACACCAGTGGGGAAAGAACAATTTATATTTGAAAAAGGGTGGTATCCTGGAATGCACAAACCTAACGCTATTATTTCACAATGAGTGTCCAACATCCTGAAAGCAAGTTTTGTTTTATGACATAACTTACTTGATACTAGTATGATTAAACCACCACCACGTGTTGCGATTCAATGGAAAAGTACGAAATCGTGTATAATAACAATTTTTATTAGCTGTAAGCCAACTTGATTTGTAGAATTATAATATCGGGGTTAAGTTGGTTAGAGAGGTAATGTAAGTCGGTTTAGGCTGAGAATATAGAACGGCAGTTCCACTAAAGTACCTTTAGTTGACCCATGGCGCTGAGCACACCGCAGAGGTGCATGCCTTGTCCTTCTTGGTATCTTTTCTCGCAATAAACAACTCATTCTTTTCAATGTTTGACTTTAAGTCCTCAGAGATAGGCGATCGTATGCGTTTGTCAGCTCTGATCTCAATTTCTATATTTGTTGCACTGCCTGCGCTTGGCTTTGGCGTACAAAGGTCTGGCTGCACCTGTGAAACTGGTCGCTATGCATTATGAACACACTAAGACAATTTATCTAGCACCATGCCATGTAGTTCAGTGGCATCAATGGTGTCTGATTGTTGAGGAACAGTTGGAGCCTGTCCTTGCACTCCTTGCATCATCTGAGTTGAAAGGATTTGCGTTGAACAGTCACTGATGTTAGATATTAACTAATCCACTGCCTTAGCCATTGCCATTTTGACGGCAGATTCAATGGCTTGTGGAAGGTTGGATTCTAAACATGTTTCGTACTGCTGCACCAGAATAGCCGAAGGTCCTGTCGTTAACTATATCAATAGCTTACCTGCGCGAACAGCGGCAGTGGTTTATAATATCTAGGATTTGTATTTCCTGATAGCGAGCAGAGCATTCGGAGTGGTCTGCGGAGTGACTCCTTCCACAAAGGCAGCACTTCTCTGATGTGGCTGAGCATTCGCTTAAGGAGTGGGTTTCGCCACAGACGCGGCAACAAAGATTCGACTTGCATCCTCCCGCACTATGGCTGAATCTCGAGCAATTTTTACATTGTACTGGACGGGAAGCGAGGGGCTCCACGCGAAAGATAAGAGACCATAACATTATTTCTGACAGGCGAGTTGTGCCCGCAAATGTAGCAATAACGGATTCAGTTGGTGTCCTTTCTTTATTAAACAGGCGACTGCAACGGTAAATGGAAATCACGCCTGCTCCCGAAAACCTGTGTAGGGCCTCTTCTGGACTCAGTTTGGAATTAACGCCCCTTACGAGGCCTTTAGAACACGCAAGGTGTGGCGGAATGAAAGCACTCACCGGAGTTGACGCGAACGAACTACACCTAAGCAGATCCTGCACACATGCAGGTCTGGTCCTGTGAGGTACACACTATGCCACCACGTCCAAATCGGCGCACGTCGGTGGTGGTCTGAAAGTGGTTCGATGTGGCTTTCAGCTCTTTTTGGACAGCTTGGAGGTTTGTGAGCCTGATGAAACCTCCATTTGCACGCACCAGTGCGACATGAATGTTGCTGACCCCACTGCGAAATAATAACTCTAACGGCGATTCATTAGGTGACAGTGACGCTGACCAGGCGGTTCACGCCTAGCCAGGAGAATTGGTCGACATCAGCCCAACAGATTGGGGTAAATTCAGAAGCAAAGAAAATTAAGTAACGACTGTAAAAAACTCAGATATATGACCACTCAATACTTAGCCAAGCGCCCCACAGCAGAACCCGGTGACAGCATGAGCAAGAGGCGAGCACAGTGGTCCAGAGACAGCACAACAATCCTGGGCCACCCGCTTCAAACGCACGAACTCCGTGATAGCAGGAGCGAGAGACGGTGTGTCCTTTCAGTGCTTATATTGTTTTGTTTTGTTTTGTTTCCCTGGGAGGCTGGCTCATACCCACTCAGGGGGATTGGCCAAGAAAGTGTAGTGCAGTTTTTCTGTAATCATTTTAACAATGTTTAATGAATTGGTATTATAATGAGATTAATGTAAAAATAAAAACAACATAAAAAGAGCAAACGAAAAAAAAAGAATCAATTTGAGCAATTTTGAGATTTGAGGTGTTATGATTAGCACTCAGCTGCGTTCACTTCACTCTGCCCTGGGGAGTAATAAATAATTTTTTTTTGATTGAAGATCACAATGGTATACGCTTGGTTGCCTGAATATAATTGCAAACGGCATTGAAAACATCCCTGTGGCAATGTCCCAAAGCTGAGGCGCCAAAGCTTAGCGCCGTTTCCACCGTTAATCTAAGGCCTATTTTCCGAAATTGCATAACTAGTAACCTTTTTCTAAGTATCTCGTAGCGGCGACAATACAAAAAAATAATGATCTAGTGATTCCATTTCTCCGCAGAATGCGCAGAGGGGTGATGTTGTCTTATATAACTCACACTCGTCTTCTTTCTCGGTGATTGCAAATGCGGGGTACAAAATATTTCACGACCCACCGCTGTCTTCAATTCTCTCTGGTCGATAAATTCAGATCACTTAACGAACATACACTTATGATCGCTAACAAGCTGAGATGTAAATATGCAGCAATAGAGCGACGCCTTTGTTATACACCGGGGAAAAAAAGGCGCAGGGACATTAGAAAACCAGAACTACAAACAGCAAAGAACCAAAATACCGCATGAGGCAAGCTTCCTGTTAATAAAGTGAACAATTTCGAACATAATATTTATATCATTTATTTTCATATTTTTTGTGCCACGCAGTATACAAAGTTAGCGCTCGTGGAATACGTACGAAACATAGTAAAAATGCCGTGCTTGGTCTTTGTAGCCTTGACTGTGCAGCCACGGGAAGTGGTTGACGAGTATAGTACAAAATTGTGAGCTGGTTGAAGGTGTGTGATATCTTATTGAGCGCAGGTGTGTGATATCTTATTCGACCACGTCCATTTAATCACACACAGACCCACTTATGTATTTGTCAAATAATTATTCCTTATGACCACGATTTGGCACTTGTCCAATTCAGCACACGCACACAAACACTTGATGACTATAATTAGCTTTTTAATGCATACACCACTGCATAACGTGCCCAGCAGGCTTGTTTACTTTCGTATTGTGTCACCCTAGGAGGTTATCTTGGTTGCTCTGAAGGTAATAGCGTTACAGAGCTCGTTTCCAAAAATTCCAGTGTAATTGGCGTTGGTTGTGAGCGAAAAGTCAACACCTTATGCGTGACCAAAAATATAGAATCATCCAAAGAATTTATAAGAAATGAATCGCAGTAAGGATCGAACCTAGTTTGCATGCAAGGCAAGCGGATGGTCTACCATATGGTCACGCATTTTCTTGAAACTACAGTGAAAACAACTTCATCTGCTGGAAAATTCAACGAGACTAGCTTTCATGCTTTACGAACACACGCGTTGTGTATACGTGGTTCATTATGCAACAGGAAACTCTTCAGTAATAATGCGTGGTATAAGCGTTCATTGTCAGTGGGCGTCATAACATACGATTATTATAATGGCTTCGTGGTTTAAAGGCAGTCACCCACTACAAAAGACACACACGCTGCTACGCCCATTCCCTTAAAGGGACGTGTTAAAAACAAAGACGCGTGATTGCACAGCTAGACACGTCTTTATTAAATAAAGGGTTAGCTTTAGTTGTTTATTCTTAGCCTAGAATCCATGGCTCATAACCACTCAGGGGGATCGGCCAAAAGAACATATTGTATCATATGGACGATAACTGCACTTTTGCTTGCAACAAAAAAGGGCGGAAAAGTTGTGGAATGAAGACAGTATATTAAAAAAAATAAAACAAAGATTCAGAGAGCGAGAAACAAATTAACAAGAAAATAGACTCTAATAACTATACCTTCATTTTGGGAGCCGACCAGACAGCTAGTTTTGCCAAACCCGATTAATTTCGTATGTTGCGGATTTATCCAGATTCAAAAACAACTTCTCGACCTGCTTTTTTTTCTGAGTATCTGTAAATGTGGGCTTTATGTTGAAAAACGTTTAGAGTCTTGAATAAAATTACACACCACATCGAATGTACCTCTATGGCGATTTCCCAAAACAGAGGCACCGAAATTCAGAACATTTTCTTTGGTTAAATTTAAACCTAGCTTCGCAAACGGAATGGCTAAAAGTCTTTTCCTAATTACTGCATAGTTCCGACATGAGCCGAAATAATGTTCAATAGTTTCTGATACTTCGCAGAACGGACAAAGAGGGGAAAGTATCAGACCAGCTCTGTGTAAATAAAACTTTGGTGGGGGAACACGGCAAAGGAATCTGCAGATTATAGTTTCAAGTTTTTTCGACGGAGTCCACTGGGCTTCCCATGAAAATTTGAGGTGCTGATAATCTGTCCATTTTGTGATATTTTCTAAACTATCTGTAAAAATCGCGAACTGCTTATATCATACCCCCGATAAGTATTCTAACTCGGGAAATACCGAAATTACTGGTCCATCAAGCGATGCTCGCGCCAAGGCATCTGCCAATTCATTTATTTCTAATCCGCAGAGATCTGAAACCCACAATAGTTTCAGGAGCTTTAAATGCGGTGGCGCTAATGTGTGGATTGCTGCTAAGGCACGAGATTGTTCTGATGTTGTTAGAGAAGCACACACCGAAAGTGAGTCTGTTAGGATGATTGCACTGGTCTCGGTCGTAGTAATTTTTGAAGAGCTAAAATAATAGCTACTAGCCCGGCTTCAAATATAGGAGTGAAATCTGGAAGCCTCACTGAAAAAGACCAGCTGAGAAATTCAGATGCAATTCCTACACCTGACTTTTCATTGTTGACAGAAGCCTCTGTAGCTATTACATTCTTTGTTTCTGCATGAACGAAGTAGTCATTTGATGTAGTGGTCAAAAATAAGAGAGATTTCAACTTGGCTTGAGGGGGGGAGTTTTCATCGTACTCTATCCTAATTGATTGTTGAGGAAATCGTTGAAATTACCCTGCTAATGTCTACATTTATACAATCCAGTTTCTTTTTAACAAAAATTATCTCAGGGGTATGAATTAGAGGCCAATGTGCAAGAAAGAAAGAGTCAGGGTCGCTGATAAATGCGTACTCTGATCTTCGCGCCGGTAAACTGTAGAACTTTAAGAAGGTTTGAACCGTTAGAATGCGGAATCGGCAGAGGAGTGTTTGCAATCGCGCTTCTTGATACAATACACTATTCGCCACGAACCTGGGAAGTCCCAGGCATATTCGCAGGGCTTCTCGCTCTAACATTACTAGCGGCTTACTTTCATAACCAGCGGCCCCCGGGAATAATGCACATCCAAATTCCAATATTGGTCGCACATACATTTTATATATCATTGCCATCGTGTCTCTGCGCAGCCAGTATTATCTGTTGCTTAGCCTGCGTAATAAACCTAACACCCGTTGTGTCTTTGCTGTTATTTATTATATGTGTGGGCTCCAATTTAGCTTTTCATTAAAAGTCATTCCTAAGTTTTTGGCTGAATCTATTTGTGAAATGGGTTCAAGATTATATAATACTAAAACCGAAAGTGAATCTGCTATAGAAACACCAAGAGCGCACTTTTTCTGATGTTCAATGACAATGAAAAAGATTGCAAACAATTTTCTCGACAATTATTATATCTTTGTAATTTTTGGTGTTGTCAGTAAATGTCGCTCTCTGCAGCGAAGGACGCGATATCATCTGCATAAATCTAGACACTGACATCCTGAACAATTGGAATAGAGCTCGTCAATATAATGAATAATGCTGGATTTAGGGCGGACCCTTGGGGAACACCACGTTTCTGTTTGAATTTATGCGAACAACATCCATCCTTCACGCAGTAAAATTCTCTTGATTTTAAGAATTCTGCTATCCACTCAATAATATAATGAGGAAACTTTAGGTTCTGCAAGGTGTTCAGTAGAATAGAGTGCTCGACACTGTCGTATGCTTTAGCTATGTCGACAGTTACTAATGCAGCGTATTGTTTCCTTTTACGAGCAAGCTGTATTAGACTCTCTAAATCCGCATGGGCGCACTAAATTGAGCATTCACTGCGAAAACCAGTTCGGTTTGGCTTTAATATGAACTTATTCGTCATCCACAAATTTATTCGGCCATTTAGGACCCTCTCTATGAGTCTCACCATGTTAGAAGTTAGTGAGATGGGGCTGATATTTTCCTTGTTAAAGCCTAATTCTTGCTTTTTTTATTATTGGGATTACGTTATCTGTTTTCCAGTCATTCCAAGTGCTCTTAAAGAGTAGTTCATAAGATTTAGGACATCGCCGAGGGATAGTTTGAACAAAATTTTAATCATAGGAATTGATTCTATCTGGACCAGGAGTTGACGAGGGTAGATCTCGAATTACTTTAGATGCTTCAGACAACGTTACGTTTTCGAAGTCAGCGCTTATGCAAGACTTTTGCCAGTTAAAAAGCCATAGTCGAAGAAAATTTAATTTATAAACATCTGCCAATTGACTTTAAAAAGTTCTTCGTTTCTTCCAATGATAGCTTTTCATAATTAGTATTTACTGTAGAGGGCAGGATTTTGCGAGATCGCATACATCGAAATAAAGCTTTCTTATATTTAGGTTTGGAGAGAAAATCCAAATGCCTTTTATCATATTCTTCTTCAGCTTGGGCCACCGTGTGTTTAAATACAGCGGCAAGAAATTTATAATCTGTTCAGTTCTTAGGGGACTAATTATATGTTAGCTTCTTACAAGCTGGCTGTCGTCGTCTGTGATCTCGCGAACAGTCGGAATTCCACCGGGGGCTATAGGGTACTAACAGCAAATTCAGCATTTTTGTATGCCCTTTTAATTACTGCGCCTAATTTCATAGCTTTAGTGTCATCCCCGTTTTGAGAGGGAGAGTCTGAGGCAGCTTTTATGTCGTGTTGAAAGTTTGGATAATTTATATAGGTCCGGGCATGGAAGCATGATGGTTTCACAGGGCGAGTGGTCTCGAACATTAGAGGAAAGTGGTCACTGTTGGGGGTGCAATCAAGAGCTGTCCACAATGTACTAGCAATAGCCGAGTTTGCAAAGCTTAAATCTAAGGTGGGGCGTGAATGACCTCGAATAAAAGTGGGAGTTCTAGCGTTAAGGCACAATTAATTGTTGTCTACTGACCAGTCCTACAACCATTGTCAACATTGATCTGTTCTAAAGCCTCAGTGTGTATGGTGAGAATTGAATTCGCCAGCTATAATTTTTTCTCCACAGTCTGAATTAGCAGTCTAACGATCTAACAATCTCGTGTCTTGAACGCCTACAGAAAAAAAGACATTTATTAGCGAGAAAGGCAAGTATCCTGACAACGTAATATCTAACGTGAAAATTTCGCACTCAGAAGACATACGAATGTATGAGACTTTAACTCTTAAAATAACTTTATTGTTTATATAGAACGATAAACTTCCGCCTTTGGATGGACATTTTGAACGAAAAGTTTGGAAGTTGGGTAGGTGAAACAAGTGATGTGTTGACAGCCAAGTTTCTTGTAATGCAATAATAGCCGGATAGAATTTGGCAGACAGGTATAACAGATCTGTTATGGTTGAATGAAGAGATCGGCAATTCCAATGTTTATTTTAAGAGACCCTATGATTTTGTTAGAATGGTTTTGACAACTACCTTATCTAAACTACTTTCTTTTAGAAAATTGGTTCTTGAAAGGTTGTCCTTCTGGTATTTTTTACTTTTTACATGGTTCGGCAAGCCAGGATTTTTCGATGCAGGGGATCTAGAACGTTTTAGACATGACATATTTGTCCATATCTTGTGTATCCTGAGAAGCTTCTTGTGCACCCTCGTTTCGCCTCTGGACGCCTTCTCCAGGGGGCTGTGCAGACTGTGTATCCGACGAAGTTATCTCAGATTCTGCCTCACTTGTCGGGTGTGCAGACTCAGCATTTGCTACAGCCGTACTTATATTTATCTGCGCTTCATAAACTTGTGCGATTTGGTTGTTCATAATATGAAACCGCACTTACACAGGGTGGTAGCAAGGCGTTGCATAGCCTTATCGACAGCCTTCTCGATCATGTACGTGAATTGATAGGGAACATGATGCTTTTATTGCTATGTTATGGCGGGCAGCTGCTCCTGCTCACCCTTGAGTTCTGGCTTGAATTTCCGCGATGGCATTCTTTCGGGAGCATCGTCTTCTGTCTACAATGTCAAGCATTTGGATTTCACGTCCATTGGCTGAGCAATTTAGGTTATCAATACGCACAGTGTGCTTCATGGCAAAGACGGCAGTTTTCTTCATTACTTTCACAGTCGTTTGAGTTGTGCGTTTAACCACAAATTGGGCATGTAGGTTCTGACCTGCATCCTTTCAATGTGTGCACATAACGCTAATACTTATTACATACATTGTAGGGAACGAGATGATAGCATCTCCGCTCTGTATAATAATGACCACGCTTTGGTTTCGGTTGGGCGATTCGACCCGGCAAATGTAGCAATCGCGGACTCCGCTGGAAATTTGTTCTTGTCAACAGTTCAACTACATCTATAGACTTCCAGCACACCTACTCCTGAAAACATACCTATTATCTCATTTGGTGTCAAGTTGACATCGACACCCCGAACGAGGCCTTTGACACAAGCTCGGCGAGATAGAATGAATGAGCTCACCGGGTTTGTAGCTCACCGGGTTTGTAGTAGGTCTAGAACACACAGCTGGTCAGACCAGAAACAAAGAATGCCACCCTTGCCGAACTGCCTCACCTCTGCGATGGCTTGGTAGTGAGTTGTAGCGGCTCTCAGCTCCATCTAAATGCTTTTTGGATTTTTCATTCGTATGATACCATCGTTGCTTTCGACTAATGCCACAGGCATGGATGAGATGCTATTGCGTAGAAACAAGTCGACAGATAATTTCTACGGAAGAGAAGCAGACCAGAGGAAAGCCCCTGGTCCAGGTGAGGAAAACGGCATCTGTCTGGTCTTACTATCTGAAAACACGCTCAGTAATCAAACAGGACAGTATAGTAACACCTATAAAAAATAATAATAAAAAATAATCACAACTACTAAATCCTTGTGCAAACCCTCAGAGCAGGTAAATGTCAGTCGCGATGTCGCGTGACGAACGTGGAACCCAAACCAGGCATCGGTTTTCTTCGAATCCTACTTCAACGTTCTCTTCGTCTCGTCCCAGTCTCCACCACCAAGACTACTCCCCACTAGTTTACTTTCTAAGGTGCCCTCTAACACTTTGCCCGAAATCATTGTTTCACATGTTTTGCTAGCTGGTTTGTACACTGAAGGCAAGAACGACAGCGATAGGGACATGCAGCGCAAAGTTATTCAGCGAAGAGATATCGAAATAGAACAAAATGAACGGTTATCTTCAACTCAATTTTCGCGGGCTCACCTTACCGTGTTTCCGTCACCCTCTGACAACAGAAGGCTGCCCAATGAAATGAACTGAAAGACCTACCGTACACGAAGCTCGCATCATTTATTGGCCGTTATGTCGAACCTCAAACGTTCATACAACAATACTGAGAGCCTAATCTGGCACTGCGATCGTGTATCTGCATGGGAATACAGAAAGTACACGCTTCGTATTGGATTGCCTTAGCTTGCGAACTATCTACGGATCTTTTTCTACAGTCTCAGTTTCGTTCTTCCACGGCTTGGGTAGTGGGGTGTGGCGCAAAGCACCGAAGCAGCGCCTTTGTTGTTCAAAGAGGCTGAGGACCACTAGGTGTGTCTGATCTGAACGAGTGACAAACAATTATTGCACTCCTTTCATTCTGCCTAGGATATCTTTTCTTTTTCTTTTTTTACTCTGGTGGGTGGTTTCGATAGTGAATATAAAAAAATCTCACTGAATTAGGTCATCGAATTGGGCCAATCCCCCAGAGTGGGTACGAGCCATGGCTGTGGAATCATCATGATCATCTGAGATTTGCTGCGGCTTGAGATCTTTACACGAGTCGTATTTGACAGTGTGATCCACACACCGCTGCACATAGATGTGGCGTTTCATGCCAGTGTAGAATGTTACATCGAGTTCACGTTTGTTTCGTAAGCGCATCTTGCCAAAACTCGTTTATATTGACTGCATAACGACAGCGAAGCTAAGTAGGCGAACCGTCACGCTCCTCTGACCCGACTTCACACCAAAACCAGAGGTGCGTTCGGGGCAGACCTCTTGGACAGACGTACCTGGCATCGCAGCAGACGAAACTTTAGGTGTTTGCCTCTCAATTCTGTACTGTTAATTGCATAAATGGATAATGCGTTCTATCGAAGGCAAAACAAGAATGTTTCCTTTCAAATGCTGTAAAAAATATTTCAGTATAACTTGATGCAAATTTGGTAACGCCGTGATAAGACAATGCATACCCCGGTAATGATAGTTGTCCAAGTTTCATTTCTGCCACACTGCCATGAAAATTTTCACAATAAAATTTACGTACAAAGGAATGAAGCAAGTTTCATACAAATATAACTTCGTATCACTTTGTTTCACACTCGGCAAAAAAAGCATCGCGAATCTCAAGAACTCGATCTATCCGAAGCAGATCCGAAGCCTGTACTTCCCATAATTTTTATGGGGGTACAAACCCACGTAGACTCTAGCACAAGATTCCCCTCTAGGTATTATTGTATGGTTCCAAGTTTTGGAAGACGCCGTTGCGATGGTAACAAATCATGTGGTACTTGAATAGGAAACGATTCGTGTGAAACGAGCTAGCTTGCAAACGCTGGTAGCTTTACTGATCTTTCTTTTCGTGATTGCGTCTATATATCAATGCCCATTACAGTTTTTTTTCTTCTAATTTCTTCGAGCAACGGCTCCCGGAGTGTCCCCAGCAGGTTTCCTTCAACACCATCCTTCCCCAGATTCGCAGTTTTCAAGCTCGAAATGGGAGAGCTTTAAAAACTCTTCTGCATTGAATGAAAAATTATTCTAAAAAATTGGAAGATCTCATGTACAGTGGGAATATATGATATGTGAAGCACGAATGAGAACTGATGATATGTCAGTTTAAACGAAGCCCAGCGTTACGAGGTGGAGGTAAATAATGTCATACATAACTTCCATGTCCTGATGTGTCATTTACCTTCGAAACCTACTCACGTCAAGCGATACCAAATTTAGTATATGTGGAGCTAGCGAAACGGCCGCGAGCACGCAATGAGCGTGGTATGTTATGTTCTAACATGACATGCGTGTCTGGATAACCATGGTTTCACCAGTCATACAATTCATCACTACTCACGTCACGTAACACCAAATTTGGTATATGTAGAGCGAGCAGAATGACCACAAGCGCATCATGAAGGGACCAAAATATTCCAATGTAGCGTTGATGCGTGTGCACGCTGGGTACAGAGACGCTATGTTAGCGAAACGCGACCGCTATAGTCTGACGCCAGGTGCGACCAGCGTCCGTCAGCACGGCCTGATGGCAGCTGGCGCGAAATGCGACTTGAGCTATTTCGCGCCGATGCGTTACCCAGACAACACTGCGTTTCCCCCTTTTCGTGAAGCATAGACGATGGATGCGATGAAACGTGCATGCGTCAAAGCAACGCAGTGCGGCGCGCGCCTGTGAGTATATGCAGGACCAGCGCCTAGCCTTGGAAACGCCGGCGTGACGCGACGAAATGAACGCTGGCGAGAACGCGCACCTCATCATATCAAAATGTATTGGTGCCTTGACTGTGGCATGTAGTCATGCTGACATGTATCTCATGATTATGATGTTTGCACCAGTCACATACCTTCGTCGAGCATCGGCGTCACGTAATACCAAATTTGGCACATGTGAAGCTAGCGAAACGGCCGCGAGTGTATCATCAGTATGGCAGGTAGTCATGTTGTTACATGACACGCATGTCATGATTATTATGTTTCGATGTGTCAATTACCTATGATATCCCTTCGCGTCGCGTAATACCGAGTTTGGTACATCTGAAGCTAGCGAAACGGCTGCGAGCGCATCATGAGCGCAGCATGTAGTCATGTTGTTACATGACACGCATCCCATGTTTATCATGTTTGCACCAGCATCATACCTTCGTCATTCATTCACGTTCCGTAATACAAAATTTGGTATAAGTGAAGCTAGCGAAACGGCCGCCAGCGCATCATGAGCGTCGTATGTAGATATGTTGTTACATGAGAAGCATCTCACGATTATCATGTTTGCATCAGTCACATACCTTCGTCATCCATTCACGTACCATAATACCAAATTTGGTATATGTGACGCCAGCATAACGGCTGCGAGCGCATCATGAGCGTGGGATATTGTCATGTTGTTACAAGACAAGCTTCTCACAATTTTCATGTTAGGGTTTTGTGCTTGTGTTCGCCATGCAATCATCTATTACCATACCAGTTTTGAAACATGGCATCTGAACGAAGCCATCGCAAGAGCGGCAGGACCATGAAATGTAAATCATGTCATTCATGACGTACATATCATGATTTTCATGTTATGACTAATCAAATATGTTCTTCATATAGTCATGCTATGTCATACCAAGTTCAATATTGATACCAATATTGAAACGGCTAGGAGAGCTAAAAGTCGTAGGCGGCTAGAAAGATAGATAGATACGCTCAAAATTGCCGACGTTTGCTAAGAAAGCTTCGCATATAAAGAATAATGCAATGGTTATCCAGATTTTGATGCACTGTATCGAATACATTTGACGTTACAATTATTCAAGAATATAGCGGCTACCTTCGAACGTCATTTTTTCTCGAAATAGTTCTGGCAAGCGCCACTATGATTTCGAGGGTAATCTACGTCTTTTTTCTCACGCCTCGTCCACGCATACGTAAATAATATAGGCGAAGAGCATAGCGCATCTCCTAAAAGATCGCCAAGATACACACGTAGCGACACCCGAAAAATTGGCAGATTCCACGTGCAGTAGTAATCTGAGATATGCGAAGCACAAATGAGAAAGGTTCGTGTTTAACTCTAAAATCAGCGCAACCTTACCTGGTGGAGACAAATGATGCCATACATGACTACGTATCATGATTATCATGTTTGAATTAGTCGTTTACCTTCGTCATCTATTCACGTCACGTGTGACCAAGTTTAGTATATGTTGAGCGAGCCCGCTATGAGTGTGTATGTTGTCATGTTTTTACATGGAAAGCGTGTCAGGATTATCATGTTTGCATCAGTCATATATTTTGTCATTCATTGACGTCACGTAACACCAAATTTGGTATATGTGGAGCCAGCAAAACGGCCGCGAGCACTATATGAAGGGCCCAATATACTCCTATGCAGCGTTGACGCGTGCGCACGCTGGGCACAGCAACGCTACGTTAGCAAGACGCGAGCACTTTATAGTCTGACGCCTGGTGCGACCGGCTCGATAAACGTCCTTCAGCGCAGCGCGACGGCAACCGACGCGAAATACGACATGCTGCATTTCTCACCAATACGTTACCCAAACAACACTGCCTCTTTCTCTTTTCGGGACGGAGATACGCCCGATGCACTGATACGCGCATGCGTCAAAGCAATGCAGCGTTGCGCGCGCCTGCGAGTATATATATAGAAGGACTGGCACCTGGAGTGGCGACGCCGGTGTGATGCGACGAAATTAACGCCGGCGAGCACGCACTGCGCCACGTCAAAATGTATTGGCGCCTTCACTGTGGCAACCTGCCACGACGTCTCTCATGATCATATGGTGGTTTTGGTATGTTAAACCCCACACATCAGTCAATCAATCAATCAACCAATCAATCATTGAATGCATTACTACCACAGAGTTAGCAATTACTACTACAATTTCTCAAGAGTGTAACCTGCGAGCAACATAGATTCAGCTTCCATCATTCTACCTATATTGCTCTACTATCGCTGTCGCTAAAAATAATGCAGCAATACATAACGATTTTCTTGTAGCAGTAGTTTTTTTTATTCAAAGAAAGAAAGACTGATAGGTTATCATAAAATGAAATAACACAAAGTAGCTTCCACGGCAAAATATGTAACTCACTTGCTATTTACTTGAACAGACGTCAACAAATGGCCATCTTGTGCAATTTTACCTCCTACTTCTTAAACAAAAACACGAGGGTACCATAAGGGCCCATTCTCGTACCCTTGCTATTTTATTGTACGTAAAATATCTGCCAAACATGCCAACATTGTCCGATGTGCTAATGTATGCTAATAAAACAGCAGTTATAGTTACTGGCGAAAATATCAGGGATCTTAAAAAATGCTGGACTAAGAATTATTTCTCAATGATTTGCGGCGATCAAATTGAAACTAATGGCTAAGAAAACTCGATATAATCTTTTCCACTCCCGTTATAAAGATCTAAGTAATGACCTCATGCGCATTACGATAAATGAAGGCCCACTTGAGCAGATGAAAGATTTTAAATATCTGCGAGTTCTTTTCGATAGCCATTTAAACTCGCGAAGCTATACTACCTCTCTATGCCTTAAACTAGGATGTGAAGAGAGTATGCTATCAACCGCTAGACTTTATTTTCGAAATGATGCTCTACGAATGCTTCATTTCCCATTTTTTCATTGCCACGTTTCATATTTCATATATTCATGGTGGTGAAAAGTTTTAACATATCTAAGACCCAAACGCATTCCACAAAAGTGAGCACTTCGAATAATAAACAATGCCAGATATGTTGATATATGTTGTATTGGCCCCATTGTTTCATAAAATTGAAATATTACTAATTGATCATTTTCGAGAGCAAAAGGCAGCACTTACTTTCCATAACATCATTTGTTACAATGAGCCCTTTCACACATCGATATTTTTACATCTACTTCGTTTGAACAACCAATTGCTTTGAATGTATACTTTATTACCTCGCCCTCCCTTACTAGCCAGTGGCTATCGGTAGAATTAGTGTTCTGTATTTTCTTGTACTAATAGGAATCAAGAGTAAAAAGTGAGTGAGATATAAATTGTGCTGGCTTTTCCAGAAATAAGTACTCATAACAAAAAGATGAAAGAAAAGGCTGAACGACAGAAAGAGTGCAATAATTGTTATTATCATTAATACCTAACAGTTAACAATCCAACTTCAAAATAAATTATAAAAAGAGCCTAAGAATCAAAGTCCTGTTTTAATTTGCTAATTACAGCTACAATAACAAATATACAAACAGAAATTTGAAGTCACAATTGTTTTATTTTATGAAGGAACCTGCAAACGACATCAAAAGCATTCCTGACGCTGAAGTATGCTACCAATTGTAATGACCAATTTTAGGTTATAGCGCATTGGAGTCATTTTCTTAGCAATCTGTAATGGCATCATGACAAAATTAAGGCTCCATATATTCTATTTCTAAACAAAAGTAGAATAGGGGAGATATCACCAGATCATTCCTATGTGAATACTTGTTCAAAGAGGATCACAATATCATAGCCTAGTTACTGTGACTTCCTTTTCTCTAGTATGACACCACTTGGTTTTTTATAAATTTTTCTTGTGCCTGATTGGTATTCGTGGTTTTAATGATTCCATCGTGGGTGCACACAGGCAAAATTTTCTATATCTAATTGCAGTTATAAAAGAAAATTACGGAAAGACTGAAAACATAGGTCCATTCAATACCGCTGGAATTTGGAAGTTAACCATTTAATTTATTACAATCCACAATGACCGGGTAACCGTAATAATTTTAACAACTTCACATGCGTAGGTTTCAGCGTAGGGAACTTCTTGGACATGATTTAGATGAAATTGTAAGCTACGTACATCTGACAGAAAGTCTGTAATTAATATTGTGGTATGGGTGTCGAAAGGTAGCTTGCGTAGAGCTAGAACAATTGCCAGGACTTCAGCGTCAGAAACAGATGTAAAGTGCGGTAGTTATAATGCAATTTACCAGCGAAGGGAAGGGAAGCAAATACATGCGCCTGCGTTGTCGTCTATTACTGAAACATCTGCGGCTATTAGAATATTTGTTTCGACATGTGCAAGATAATGTTGCGGCCAGCTAATTAGGACTCTCTATGATTGAAATTTAGACAGAGAAAAATCTTATAATGTTCTTGGTTCAGATTTTGATTTGACACATTTGCTCCAGGAACATTGTAATTTTTACGTTTATTCTGTTTAATTGCTTCATAACAAAAATTATCTGTGGTGTACGGAACCTTGGCCAATCAGCAAAGAAAAATGTTTCAGGGTCATTATATCATATAAGAATATTTATATAGTTTTAACGAATACCTATAAAATTTTAGTAATGTATGTACCATCAGGATACGCAATCGATAAAGCAATGTTGGAAAGCGTGCTTCCAGATACACAACATCATTGGCTACAAACTTAGGGAGCCCTACACATAGGCGCAAAGCTTCTCGCTCCAGCAGAATAAAAAGCTGAAGCTTGTATTTCATCACGAGAGTGTTTCTACGTAGTTCATAGCGTCTGCTGCCCAATCAGCGTAGCATGCCCAAGACACATTGTGTTTTAGATGCAATATCTTTTTGTTAGAAGTGCAGTTCAGTTTGTTACAATATAATTTCCAACTATTTAGGCGACTATGGTTATCATACCAATTTCATCGTCGAAAGCCAGCCACTCATTACAAAATGCACCAGCGTCAATAAGCGTGTTCCCCTAAGGCAGCGCATCCCCTAATATTTCAATGTCTGGGCGAAGAAGTGGATTTCAATGGCGAGCAGCCGTCGGTGCTTGTGCGAGGTTTCACCGCCAGGCGCCACAACAGGAGTAGACATGCCGCCGTGTCGTCTCTCGCGCAAACGAATGCCATGGCTGCATTCCAAGCTGCTATACGGCTTGGTTTTCGGCTGTATTCGCATTGTTTATGGTGTACTGAAAACTTGGAAACAAGAATTGTGAAGTACTTGTTCAGGACACCCAGCTCACTTGATAGAGGCACTCGCTTGTCGTCTGCTAAGCCGATACTATATAGTTTATGCCAGTAATTCGCAGAACATCGCCTTGTCACCGTGGCATTCGCTTGACTGAGACTTTCTTTTTGACTAACTGAAAGTGGACTTTTGAGAGAAGCTTTTTTTGAGAAAAGCTTAGGTGCCTTATGATCCCCGAGTCTTGCTACTCTTTAGTGGCGTAGCACATTATGCGCAAGCATTGAGTTTACGCACTAAATAGCAAAAAATGCTACGCGACGGCTTCCAGGAACATAGGCCATTCAAGTACTTCCACCGAAAAAAAAAGCAAGTGTCAGAAAATGAGGAACTATGGCAGGTGATTTCCCTATTTGAGAGCTTAAACAATGAAATCATACTGAAATAAACAAGAACAGCTCCTTATGCGGCTCGCTTTTTGCAATCATGGCCTATGTTTGGAACAGGCCCTGTTAAAGTCTGAAGTCTAATGCCGACTCTCAATTTGAGCCAAGGTGACAGGCATGAAATAGTGTCATGTGGTCAGTTGCTTGAGCTTGTTTGTGTATACTTGGACGGATTGTTCTTGCCTTTTTATCTGGCTTCTCAACTCTGTTTCTTCTTCCCTCTGGCCTCTTAATTCGGTAGCGAGCAGAGTAGAGGTTGAATGGCTAGGTAGTGCCCATGAGCTCCCATTCAGCTTTGAGGCGTGATGGTAGCATTGCACACGGCAGTGATCACGAGGCAGCGTTGATACTGATAGACTCTGTTCACTGTTCGGATGCATCGCACCCCGCCGTGGTGGTTTAGTTGCTAAGGTACTCGGCTGCTGACCCGCAGGTCACGGAATCAAATCCTGGCTGCGGCGGCTGCATTTCCGATGGAGGTGGAAATGCTGTAGGCCCTTGTGCTTAGATTTGGGTGCACGTTAAAGAATCCCAGGTGATCGAAATTTCCGGAGCCCTCCACAACGGCGTCTCTCATAATCATATGGTGGTTTTGGGACGTTAAACGCCACATATCAATCAATTCAAATCGAATGCATCGCGCTCCCGTTTAGTGATACCAAGTGGCATGTTGCTAAACTTGAAGGGTAGGCTTCAGGTACCACTACTTATAGTCTATAAAATAGTCGGGTTGTAAATGACGGCTACATATTAGAGTTCAGTACGAATATTCATTTGGAGGCCAATCGTTCTGTCTGTTTACTGCAAGTACGCTCTCCCTGAACACTAGTGGAAGCTGAAACTTCATGGAGCTACAGCCATACCCTGCATTATGGCGAATACATTAAATGCCTCACCAAAAGCGAAAATTGATCGCTGGCGCCGTCCCGTGTCTTGTCGCGTCCGCGGCGTGACCACGAGTGGTGCAAGAAATCACCATTTTGTGAAAACGCTATCATATGACCTCACATTTCATAAATGTTTGTGACGTATTGGAAGGTCACATAACCTGACGGAATCTTATAGCATCTTCACTTGGTTGAAATGGGCTGATCATGAGGGCAATGCATAACCAGCTTAGGGGCAAAAAGCTAGCTTTGTCTCCATTACTTGAGACATTGAGAAAACCTTGTTGGGCGCACAAACATCCAGGAAAAGAGCAGGAAACATTCAGTGCATTCAATCGGAAAAAAACGAGGATAGTTTTTGCCTTTCAGTCATATCAGGTGAATCCATAAAGGGACCGGCGAGTTTATTTTTTGTATCGACTGAGAAAAAAAACGACAATGTGCTTTCTTTGTCGTCAGATATTCAGAGTGGTACACAGCAGTATTATATATTCTGAGGCATGCAAATGACGAGCTTGCAATATCTTCGTGAGGTTTCAATATCAATATCAAAAAGAAAATAATACGGGAATGTCATAAAACTCGAACGTATATATCAAACTGGTAGCACAGCCTGACAGAGCCCGGTAAACGGTGATGGTGACATCGAAACAAATCCAGGGCCTGACAAAGTAGAGCAGCTATTAGTTTTGGTGAAAGATATAGGACAGACAATTGACAAATTCCAGAAAGAAACTTCAAGCAAGTTGAAGGACCTTCAAACGACTATTACAGATACAAAACGGCGACTTTCGAAAATAGAAGAGCGACTTGACGTTATAGACGTCTTACGTAAAGACGTTACAAGCGTGAACGAGGTCCTACAAGAATCACACGCCCAGCTGAAAAGCCTTGAAACGAAACAGACAGAGCAAGCAGACTTACTGGTCGACGATCTGAATAACAGAATGCGAAGGAATAACCTAGTCTTCAAAGGTATTCCGGAGCAGACAGCAGAAAAATGGAAGGACACAGAAAAAATAGTATCTGAATTTGTCACACAGCATCTTGGAATTCAATCGGGTGAAATAGAACGTGCCCACAGAGTAGGGCGAGTCACAGATGATCGAGTTCGGCCGATTGTAGTGAAATTTTTGAACTTCAAAGATAAGAGTAGCATTCTAAGAAACGCCTACAAGCTACAGAAATCTTCCCCTCGAGTCTGGGTAGAGGAGGATTTCTCGCCAAGGATACAGATGATAAGAAAGAAACTTCGCGATTTCGTAAAGGTAGAACGAAAGCCTGGCGAAAAGTATAAGCTGCTCTTTGATAAGGTTCTCCTGGGAAATAGATTGTACGGATTAGGGAATACTAACGACGGCACAATTGTTCAAATACCAAGGCACGAACCACGTGTAAACACGGCTTGACGCAGGAATCGTTGTGCGCATACCTTATCTCTCGTTGTATGTAATTTTCGCAGCATCTTGAACAAACAAGATCAACTTGCCACAATCGTTGAATGCTGCACTGCGGATCTAGTTCTTGGTACGGAGACGTGGTTAAATGCTGATGTATCGAACGGCGAACTCGCTTTGTCTGCTGATTTCAATATTTTCAGAAAGGACAGGTCATACCAGCGGGGTGGCGGCGTAATGATTGCCGTAAAAAGTCATTTTAAGGCGCAACTATTAGACACAGACGCACACTTAGAAATTTTGTGGATTTTACTGCAACTGTCAGCAGGTGAAACTTGTATTGTCGGGGTGTGCTATCGTCCGCCAGACGCTTCTATCGAGTTTGTCGATAATTTGAATGACTCACTTAGTTTTGTTCAATGCAAACATCCAACATCACCAATAATATTAGCCGGTGATTTTAATTATCCGGGAATAGACTGGCGGACATGCACACCTACGGGTGGTACAAGAAGAAATGAATGTATTGATTTCCTTGATACACTTTCATTATTTAACATGACTCAAATGGTCTCTGTCCCTACACGCGGAAGTTCTGTTCTTGATTTAGTGCTCACTACTGAACCTGAGAATATGCGCGTCCACGTACTAGATTGTATTAGTGACCACAATGTTCTACACTGCGAGGCCATGATAAAAGTGGTAAAACCAGAAAAACAGATGAAAGTATTGTACGACTACAAACGAGC
Source organism: Rhipicephalus annulatus (assembly GCA_013436015.1). NCBI lineage: Eukaryota > Metazoa > Arthropoda > Arachnida > Ixodida > Ixodidae > Rhipicephalus > Rhipicephalus annulatus. Next base: position 648,226 of record WOVY01009649.1, on the reverse strand, counting down.
TGACGTACTGAACATTCTGTCCGACCTGTCGTCTTTCTCTGATCATTTTCTCACCAGCCTCCATTCTCGTGACACGAATGAAAACTGGCGAATCGTTCACGAGAAACTCATACAACTAAAAAACCAATACATTCCTACAATTACAATCACATCTTCGACTCACAACTCATGGTTCACCTCGCATGTCAAGCGGTGCATCAACAAAAAAAAGCGCTTGTATTCTAAGGCAAGATTCTCGGGCACCGATGCTGCATGGGAAGAGTACAGAAACTATGCAAAGATATGCGACAGAGAAATAAAAACAGCTAAAGACAAATTTTTTAATGAGGATCTACCTGCGCTGCTAACAAACAATACTAAAAAATTTTGGAAAGTGGTAAATCCTAGGAAATGTTCGGGACAGCCAATTCATCTAACTAAAGACGATAAACTGTTGTCACCGTCAGAGGCTGCAGAAGAACTGAACTTATTCTTTGGATCTGTTTTCACTGAAGAGGAGCCCATTTCGGCCGATTTAAAATTTGACTCCATTAACGCCACAATGAATGACATCGTGATCACTCTGGAAGGTATCGAATCGGCTATTGAACGTCTTGCAAACAATTCATCCCCTGGACCAGATGGTATATGCCCGAAGTTACTTAAAATTACTAAGCCAGTCATATCCCGTATTTTTGTAGCTTTATTTCAGCAGTCAATTGACACTGGATGTGTGCCTGACACATGGAAAATCGCTCGCGTGACGCCGATATTTAAATCCGGTGATTCATCGATGCCATCTAATTACAGGCCCATTTCACTCACCAGCATACCCTGCAAATTATTAGAACACATCATATCATCTGCAGTAATGACGTACTTAACCGAGCATAATTACTTTATTCCTAACCAACATGGTTTCCAGCGCGGGCGTTCATGCGAAACACAATTATTCGAATTAGTTACTGACCTCCATTATGCCGTTCATGCGTCTACAAAAATTGATGCCGTATTTATCGACTTAGCCAAAGCATTTGACAAAGTTCCCCACAGTCGTCTATTAATGAAGCTAGACTGCCTTAAGATAAACCGAAACGTTACCACTTGGATAAATAACTTTTTGTGTAATCGTTATCAATTCGTGACTGTAAATGATTGTTCATCTACATTGATTCAAGTTAAATCCGGGGTACCCCAAGGCTCTGTACTTGGACCGATACTGTTTCTCATCTACATTAACGACATTTCTAAAAATCTGGCATCTACTACTCGCTTATTTGCCGACGACTGTGTGATTTATAGAAAGATTACTAACCCAAACGACCACACTGCTTTACAAAAAGACCTCGATAGCATCGCTACTTGGTGCGATCAATGGCAAATGAAAATTAACGCTTCCAAAACAAAAGTTATAACTTTTACGAATACTACCCAGCCCCCGATCAATTCCTATCTCATTAATGCAATGCCAATAGAACACGTTTCATCAATAAAGTACTTAGGCGTCCATCTTTCCGCCGACCTGTCATGGAATGCCCACATTGACGCAATAACATCTAAAGCATCTAAAACACTTGGATTCATTAGACGCCACTTACATCAAGCTAACTGGAAGACAAAACTTACAGCATACACCTCACTTGTTCGGTCTAAAATAGAATATGCTTCATTCATTTGGAACCCACATCAAATATACTTAATTAACAAACTTGAATCCATGCAAAATAAAGCTGCCCGATTCATAACCAGAAACTACTTGCGTCATTCGAGCATCACTAATATCAAAGCATCACTGAGCCTCCCATTACTAGAGAAAAGAAGAGTGCTGGCCCTGCTATCCCATTTTCACAAACTTTATCATAATCATTCGTCATTTGCTACCACTTACATATTGCCTGCCCATCGCTATTTTCCGCGCCTAGATCACCCCTTCAAAGTTTTAGTTCCATATGCGCGTACAAACATCTTCTATAACTCGCCTCTGTTGTGCGCACTCCGTCTTTGGAATGACTTACCACATGATGTTGTGTCTGTAAGAAACTTCGACGCCTTTGTAGAAATGTTAAAAAGCTCACCTAATATTGTATGAAAAAAAAAAAAAAAATTAACCCGTATGTCTAACCTTGTGAATTATTTTTTTGTACGATAGTGTTTCATTGTTATTTGTTGTGCTTTAGTGGTGTTACCAACTGTTTATTTGTTCAAATGTAACCTAACCCTCATCCCGTTTACTGTAACCCCCCCCCCCCTATGTAATGCCCGGCAAGGGCCTTTAGGGTATGTGAATAAAACACTGTGCGCCGCTATGTTCGTGTTACTTTTCATCCACCCTGCATCCGTAGAAGCCGGCGAGTGACAAAACACGAATTGGCGAGCTTCCGAATACGCGCGGCCATCCAGCGCCAGCTTCCCGCAGTCCACTCGTGCCGCGCCGCCATGCGGCCGGGGCGAGCGGAGCGCGCTCTCGATGGCCTGAAGAGAGCGTTCGCCCAGGCACTGAAAAAAATAGAGGGGACCACGTAGCACAGGCATAGCAAATCGAAAAACTATCGCACGCAGAATCACGCGTGGTTTAAAGCACGCTACTCAGTACCAGCATGCAGTCGTATGCGAAAGCTTTACTGACAGAAGCCACTTTCATCTTTATTAAGTACATTGTACTAATCTAATATTTAGACTTCTGAAGTAACAACATACAACAGGAACTATGCACTGAGTGGCTGTATTACGCACAGGGGACAGGATATCACTATCGCGTGCAACCCTTAAAGGCGAAGTATAAGGATCCCCCAATTTCGCCATTGTATCAAGGTTCTTCTCCTAAAATGTTGTGGTTGACCATAAAGGAACATAACACGAAACGCTAAAATCAAAGAAAAAGAAAGGCGAAAGTGACAAATAGGGCGCTTGCTCAAAACTCAGTGTTTACTGAACACACAATCTTATAGCGAAAGTTTAAGCAGAGCGATATGAGGGTACCCCAAAATCCCTGCAGCCTTCTTCAATCGATAACCCGCTCATAAATAGTTAGCACACGCATTAGTAGAATTTTCAAAAAAACAGAAACTGATAATTTGTTGGAGTTGAATTGAATTGACTTTATTTCTTGTGTTTATAACACAAAGGAAGCGGCAGCTAACGACCATGTGGCCTGACAAAGGCTACGACAGTTCGGCACGCAGGCCGTGCATAGCACAAGTGTAATAATGTCGAATTCCGCTCGATATAGCAGTCTCTGTGGGTTATATCAATTAATAACACTTGGTACTAGTAAATCTTCATATTTTTTTTCTATATTTCTAACCTTCTATCCAGAGTAAGCGAGGGTGTTGGTTGGTTCCTTAATTTCGAAGTTAATATTATTATTACAGTACCTTGCCCTGTAATCCCTTCTAAGCATTGGCGATGGTAATTAAATAAAACTAAGGTATTGTAGTATATCTATGGGGAGCGCAATTGCAATATGCACTACAAAAGCTAATAAGTGCAGCACGACTGAAACACGTATTGGGATGATACGACCAACCAAAACCACGTCAACATATCATACTTAATTCACTGCGTATGTCATATTTTACACTGTCCAAGGCCGCATTACATATCTGAGTAATTAAACGTAGGATACGAATTACTAAACTTATCTTCAACCAGAGTATACCATCCTCAAATCCAAGCGTCCAGATCAAGTACGCGTTCATCATACTCCAACTATATTATGCCATTATGCATTATAAGTAAATTTTGTTTAATGCTACATTACGCATTTAAAATTCTGTATTCGGAGTGCACTCTCTTGCTCTTTCTTTTTAATAACTTCACCCATTGTGCGACCGAAAAGCAAACACATGCAAGTTTAAATCTTCCTCTTACTAAGTACGTTCCGAGATCAGCTTTTGCTGGAGTTTTATTGTGCTGGAATAAGCTGTAAAAGGCACCAGACGGAAAAGAACGAGTCATGTCGCGGAAAGCGTAAAAAAAAAGACTTCCTTGGACAGAAATCAGTTTGTGTTCCGAAAAGACGGGTTCCTTCACATTTTCATTTTCCTTGTTCGTGGTTCGTTGAATGCTCTTTGATGCTTTTCTCAACAAAGGCTCTCACAAGCCTACAATAAACGTGTTTGTCGCTCTGAGTTTCAGACGTCCGTGTGGTTCCCTGCTGCGTTCGAGCGAATTCTGTGGCGGGATGAAATTGTTACGGGCACACACGTAATGAACTAAATGCCAAGTTTGTATACAGTACACGCAGCAAGTCTACTCCACATGAATGAAATAAAACACACTAAAATTTATTTCTGAGTTTAGAGGACAGACACACAACCCACGCATATATATATATATATATATATATATATATATATATATATATATATATATGACTGTCAATCCTACTTCTAAATTCACAGATAAACCCAATAAAGTGGATGGAGGGAGGGCCGCTGTGATAGCTCAGTGGTTAGAGCATCGAACGCGTAATTCGAAGGTCGTAGGTTCGATTCCTGCTCACAGTTGGTAATTTTTTCATCCACTTTTCTTTCTTATTATTTACATTCTATTGGTTTTAATAACTTCCCCTGTACATTCTTTGGCATTACTGTCTGTTAGATCTCATTAATAGTGTGTTAAAACACGGCAAAACGAGCCCTTAGGTATACACTTCTTTCCCTTATATATATATATATATATATATATATATATATATATATATTGTGGTGAAGCCTTCGAACAGTGGGTCGTTCTCTCCAGCGCCTTCTAGTGGGTTGCCCTTTTTAGCAAGAAGAAGAGCAGCTCGTGCAGAGAGTCGGTACCCGCATTGACTGTCACTGTCAAGCATCGTCGACAACCGTCCGCCAATAAACGTCTCAACAATTTGGTGGAGGTGCTGGGTACCTTCTAACACCTTCGGTTAGCATTTGATGCCCCTGGAGCTACGATCCCGCACCGTGCCTTCTACCATGCACCAAGACGCTGCACAGCAAACGCTTCCTCCTGCGCCGACGCCATGTTCCGGTGTTCCCCGCATCCGGGACCCTCCTGTCTTCACCGGCGCGGATGGCACCGACGTCGAGGACTGGCTTGCTATATACGAACGCGTCAGCGTCCCCAATCATTGGGACGAGGCAGGAAAACTCGGCAACCTGGTTTTCTACCTCGCGGGTGTGGCCGGCATGTGGTACAACAACCACGCATCCGATTTCCCCACTTGGTCCGCTTTTAAAACCGCCGTCGTCGACGTGTTCGGCCGTCCTGCCGTTCGTAAGCTCCAAGCCGAACAGCGGTTACGTGAACGAGCACAGCAGACCGGTGAGTCCTTCACAAGCTACATAGAGGACATTCTTGACTTGTGCAAGAAAGTGGACGCGAGCATGTCAGAGGCCGACAGAATTACCCATGTTCTAAAAGGCATCGCCGACGATGCCTTCACCATGCTCCTGGCCAAGAACCCTCACACTGTGGCAGAAATCATTACACTTTGCCAAAGTTACGAGGAGCTGCGACGGCAGCGCTCGATGACCCGTCGACCACCCTCACGTGACGCTGATCTCTCGGCCTTGTCAACACTTCCGGACCACACCGCCTTGCTTGCTGAAATCAAGTCATTCGTGCGTGAAGAAGTTGCCCGCCAGGTCTCTTTACTGGCCTTTGCTTCCCCGCAACGTGCTGAACAGTCGTCAAGCACACTTCTGCCTCCCCTCCGCCGAGCCATTCAGCAGGAAATCGCGGAGGTCGTTCCAGAATATCACCAGCCGCCTCCAGTATCTACACCACTCAGTTACGCCCAAGTTGTCGCCAGGCCACCCCCACCGATTCCTGTGACTGGCCCTCTTGGTTACACCGATACCATCGCCAGACCCCAGGCCTTCGGAGAAACTGTGCCGCCTACATATACCGACGTCATCCACGTGCCCCGTGTGCCGCCCACTATGCAGTTATATCAGCAGCCGGCTCGCCCATCGCGTTCTTCGACATGGATGGGACCCGCGAACCGATGGCGCACTGCGGACAATCGCCCCATCTGCTTTGCTTGTGGTTGCGTCGGGCACGTAGCACGCTACTGCAATCGTGTGCAGCGAGCGCAAGTCGCCTCCAATTTTCCCAGCCAATCGAGCCGCTTGTATGACCAACCGCCACCTACGTCACCGTCGTCCCGCCCCGCTCCATCTACCCGCCGCTCACATTCTCCGCGACGTCGCTCACTGTCGCCGATGCGGCCACGTCCACTAGAGGGTGACCAGGAAAACTAGTCGTCGCAGTCCACGAGGCAAGGGCTGCGACGCTGTCGAACTGCGGAAGCCCTCAGGAAAGACCATCGAACGTGATAGACGTGCTTGTGGATGGTGTTCGTGCATCTGCCCTTGTAGATACTGGAGCCGCCGTATCCGTGATGGACGCAAAGCTTAGCCGATTACTGCGCAAAGTGACGACGCCACTTTCCGGGCTCTCCCTCCGTACAGCCAGCGCCCAAAGCATTCACCCTACAGCGATGTGTACAGCCCGCCTCATGATTCAGGACGTGATGTATGCCGTTGAATTCATCATAATTCCTTCATGCTCTCACGACGTCATCCTAGGATGGGATTTTCTCTCCCGCCACGACGCCGTCATTCATTGCGCACCAGCAGAAATAGAGCTAACAGCATTCTCTTCTTTGACGCCGGCCGACAGTCCATCTACGGCAAGCAAATTACTCGTCAGGGACGACACGCAAGTGCCTGCAAACTCGTCCACGGCGGTGTCGGCGTACTGTGCAAGTCTTTCAGACACCGCTGCACTCCTCTCACCATTTCATCGTGTTTTCACCAGAAAAGGTTTGCTGGTTCCTTTCGCGACCGTGCAAGTAACTCGCGGCAGCACCACTATTTTTGTTCTGAACTCATCCCCGTACAGTGTTACGTTGGTGCGAGGGGAATGTCTCGGCAGCGTGGAACCCATCGAAGACGCACAAGTCATGGATCAACCTGATGACACGCACTGCCGAAGTTCCAATACGCTTAGTGCTGTTTCTACATCTGTTTCATCATCCGCTGATGTATTTGGTCCTTCCATTGCTGACAACCTTACGCCGGTCCAGCGCTCCCAGCTTCTGGCCCTGTTGCAAGAATTCCGCTCTTCTTTCGATGTCTCTCAACCTTCTCTCGGCCGCACATCCACTGTTACGCATCGCATTGACACAGGCGCACAACCACCACTACGGCAACGTCCGTATTGCGTATCTCCCACAGAACGCCGTGTAATCAACGAGCAAGTGGACGACATGCTACGCCGCGATGTTATTCGACCCTCTAACAGCCCCTGGGCATCTCCTGTCGTTCTCGTCGCGAAGAAGGACGGTTCTGTGCGGTTCTGTGTGGACTACCGACGTCTCAACAAGATCACTCGTAAGGACGTGTACCCACTACCGCGTGTGGATGACGCGATTGACAGCCTGCAAGGAGCCGAATTTTTTTCATCTCTAGATTTGCGCTCAGGGTACTGGCAAGTACCTATGGCTGAGGACGCTCGACCGAAGACCGCTTTCGTCACTCCCGACGGCTTGTACGAATTTAACGTCATGCCGTTTGGGCTGTGCAATGCACCTGCCACCTTTGAGCGCATGATGGATACCGTCCTGCGTGACCTGAAATGGCACACGTGCCTGTGCTACCTCGATGACGTCGTCGTTTTCGCTCCGGACTTCTCAACGCACCTTCAACGCCTGCGGCATGTTTTAACGCGTCTGAGTGACGCCAGTCTGCAACTGAACCTGAAGAAGTGCCGATTTGCAGCTCGGCAGTTGACAATACTCGGCTACGTCGTGTCCAAGGACGGAATTCTCCCCGATCCAGCCAAGCTTCGGGCCGTGACCGAGTTCCCCAAGCCGACATCCATCAAGGAACTGCGCAGTTTCTTAGGACTGTGTTCCTACTTTCGGCGCTTCATCCGAAACTTCGCGTCTATCGCATCGCCGCTGACAAAACTCCTCGGTAGTAACGGGCCTCTCCATTCGTGGTCATCACAGTGTGACGACGCATTCACAACGCTCCGTCGTTTACTGACGTCGCCTCCCATACTCCGCCACTACGACCCTACTGTCCCTACAGAGGTACACACGGACGCCAGTGGTGTCGGTCTCGGCGCTGTTCTTGCGCAGCGCAAACCAGGGTTCCCGGAATATGTCGTGGCGTATGCAAGCCGTACGCTTACAAAAGCCGAGACTAATTACACCGTCACTGAGAAAGAATGTCTGGCAATCGTGTGGGCCCTTACCAAGTTCCGACCTTATTTATATGGTCGCCCATTTGATGTAGTCACTGACCATCACGCACTATGCTGGTTGTCCTCATTGAAAGATCCTTCAGGCCGTCTCGCCCGGTGGGCACTTCGCCTGCAAGACTACGACATCCGCGTGCTGTACCGCAACGGAAGGCAACATGCTGACGCCGACGCCCTGTCGCGCTCTCCCTTGCCTGACGACGATGCCCACGACTCAGCGTCTCACCTTGCCGTTTCTTCCATTAGCATTCATGCCGTTGCTACTGAACAGCGCAAGGATCAATGGATTGCCTCACTGATAGACTTGCTGACTGATCCATCCACTCCATCCACTCGCGCGTTGCGTCGTCAAGCCCACCATTTCGCCGTTCGCGACGACCTTCTCCACCGACGCAATTACAGCGGTGACGGCCGCCAGTGGCTACTAGTCATACCCCGCAGTCTGCGCTCTGACATATGCGAATTCTTTCATACTGATCCGCAATGTGCGCACTCCGGCGTATCAAAGACTTACCAGCGCATTCGCCAACGGTACTTTTGGCGCGGCATGTACCGCTATGTGCAGAAATTCGTTCGCTCCTGCATAGAATGTCAGCGCCGCAAAACTTCAACGCACCTGTCGCCGGTAGGTCTGCAACCTCTACCCTGCCCTGCCAGGCCGTTTGGGCGCGTTGGCATTGATTTGTATGGGCCACTTCCACTAACGTCGGCCGGTAACCGCTGGGCCATTGTTGCTGTGGACCACCTCACGCGATACGCCGAAACTGCCGCTCTCCCCGCGGCTACAGCGAGCGATGTGGCCTCCTTCCTGCTCCAACGATTCATGCTGCGACACGGTCCACCTCAGGAACTGCTCAGTGATCGAGGCCGCGTCTTCCTGTCTGAAGTCGTCGAAGCCATTCTCAAAGAGTGCAACGTTGTTCACCGCAAAACTGCTGCTTACCACCCGCAGACGAATGGCCTTACTGAACGCTTCAACCGTACGCTCGGCGACATGCTCTCCAAGTACGTCGCCGCCGATCACAGAAATTGGGATTCCATTCTACCCTTCGTCACCTACGCATATAACACCGCCCCTCAGAGCACTACTGGCTTTTCACCTTTCTTTTTATTATATGGAAGGCACCCGTCGCACACCATCGACACTATACTTCCGTACAAGCCAGATCTGTCAGAGTGGGCGCCTATTTCTGCTACAGCCAAGCTTGCTGAAGAGTGTCGAGAGCTCGCAAGGACCTTTACAGCGCATGATCAAGAGCGGCAAAAAGGCATTCGCGCTGACACCAGCACTACTGCGCCCATGTTCCTCCCTGGAGCGCTCGTCTGGCTCTCGATCCCTACCACTTCAACTGGCCTATCTTCAAAACTATTGCCCAAATACGAAGGCCCCTACCGTGTCGTCGAACGCACTTCCCCTGTAAATTACTTGATCGAACCCATCGAACCTTCTTCGGACATGCGCCGTCGAGGGCGCGACATTGTCAACGTGGAGCGCCTCAAAGCCTACCACGACCCGCTCATAGTAACCAGCTGCTAGGTCGCCAGGCGGCTCCCTCTTCGTACCCGGGGTAGTTGTGGTGAAGCCTTCGAACAGTGGGTCGTTCTCTCCAGCGCCTTCTAGTGGGTTGCCCTTTTTAGCAAGAAGAAGAGCAGCTCGTGCAGAGAGTCGGTACCCGCATTGACTGTCACTGTCAAGCATCGTCGACAACCGTCCGCCAATAAACGTCTCAACAATATATATATATATATATATATATATATATTGTTACGTGATTTCGGCTGACTGAAAGAGGGCATAGTGGGGCATACCCAGAAAGGTGCCTCAGACTGAGAGTGAAGAAGTGGAAGTTGTCGGTGAGCTGCGTTGTGGCTGCGGACTGACAACTGTTATTTTCCACGTAACATTTTGGTGCAAGTGCTGGGTGCTCTTCTGACAACGGAGCTACGCAATGGACGCCTCCTTAATACTGCTACCATGGCTCCGGGTGAGGATACGGCTTCGCCACCTACCTCAGCAACGACAGCAACCTGGTACGTCGCCCTAACGCAACCCCGTGATCCCGGTACCTTTACTGGAGAGGACAATGCGAATGTGGACAAGTGGCTTAGCATGTACGAGCGCGTCAGCAAGCAATATGGCCGCGACCCAACAGTTATGCTTCATATGTCATTTTCTATCTTGACAAGGCCCATCGCATCTGGTTTGAGACCCACGAGCACGAAATCACAAGCTAGGAAATGTTTAAACAACAGCTCCGCGACCTCTTTGGCAACCCGTTTAGACAACAGCTTTATGCCCGAAAGCAATTGGCCGTGCGTACACAGACGTCCAGTGAGCCTTACTTGACTTATATTCAAGACGTCTTATATCCAAGACTTATATCCAAGACTTGACTTATATCTAAGACGTTGTGTCAAAGGGCCGATCCCAACATGACTGTGGCCGACAAAATTTCGCACGTTTTAAAAGGAATCACGGACGATGCGTTCAACCTGCTTGTATTTACTAACGTAACCACCATCGACGCTGTGATCAAAGAGTGCCGCCGTCTCGAGCAGGCGAAGAGTTGATTGATTGATATGTGGGGTTTAACGTCCCAAAACCACTATATGATTATGAGAGACGCCGTAGTGGAGGGCTCCGAAAATTTAGACCACCTGGGGTTCTTTAACGTGCGCCCAAATCTGAGCACACGGGCCTACAACATTTCCGCCTCCATCGGAAGTGCAGCCGCCGCAGCTGGGATTTGAACCCGCGCCCTGCAGGTGCAGGCGAAGAGTCGACGCATTTTGCAGCAGTTTCAGCGCCTACCCAACACCGCGGCAACGTCGTCTTGCGAAGCCACTCCTTGTCATCCGTCAACAACCGAAGACGTGACGCGCATCGTCCGACGTGAACTCGAGGCCACTTACCCTGCTTCCAACAAACCGACGTTGCCCGATGCCTCAACGCCAGCTGTCACCTTGATTCAGGCTGTTGTCCGCCAGGAATTCGCTAACCTTGGTATCCTGTCTACTGCACCCACCCTGGATAATACTGGTCCCTCGATAGCTTCTGTGGACATGAGACGTCGCCGTCCGAACTCAATTCGAACCAGGAACCCGTCGGAATGGCGAACAGCTGATGACAAGCCAATCTGCTTCCGCCGTGGTTGCGCAGGACACATCGCTCGTTACTGCCGCAGCCAATGGCCATCTATGTCTTCTGGCTTATACCCCGCTTACAGTAGCTCATTCCGTCCACCAAACCACCGTTATCCGACCCGCACGAAGTCTACAGCATTTACTGCCCTTGAAGACTACGGCCACCCTGTCCCGTCGTCGCCACCGCCTCAAAGCCGCCCTTTTGTTCAAATACGCGTCGCCACTCTCCCTCGCCATCGTTTAACCGCCGCATGTCCCCGGAAAACTAGGCTGCGCAGCTTCTGGAGGTGAAGCTACCCTGTCGACCTTACCCAAAAATCCTCTGTTGCCCTTACGTTTGAACCGGAACACCCTGGAAGTATATGTTGATGGCACACCTGTTGAAGCTTTGATAGATGCGGGCTCTCACGTCTGTATTACGAGTTCGCGTTTTCGTCGTCACATGAAGATAGTCCTCACGCCCCCCTTGACCAGTGTCGTCTAAGTTGCAGATGGTGCAACAGTACTGTCATCGTTATGTGCGCAGCTCAAGTTACCGTAGCCGGTCATCAAGTGGTCGTCCTTTTTACCGTGCTTGCAACATGTCCCCACCACCTCATACTAGGCCTTGTTTGCCTTGCCGCCAATTCAGCTCTGATTGATTGCTCCGCTGGTGTGCTCCGCCTTGAACTGCCACAAATCAGTGCCACCCCGTACCAACCTACATGCCGATTACAATGCAGCGACTTTTTTCGCCTGCCCTCGAGAACTGTGACGTACGTCGATTTTCTGTGCTCACCAGCTGTGCCCGACGGTGACTATTACCGATGCCTCTCACCGACGTACTCCTTGCGCACAATGTTGCAGTGCCCTATACGGTGCTCAGCATCACAGATAACAAAACTTGTCTACCTCTTCTCAATTTCGGCTACATGAATGATGTGCTTTCACAAGGCATTTCTGTGGCCCGCCTGTGTCCGCCGCTCAATTCACAAATTGAAGTGCTTGCTTTAGACACACTTGTTTCACTGCAGCGCACATCACTCGCAACACCTTCGGGCAGCCATCAAATTGTAGACATGATCGCCACTGATCTTCCGCCTCCACTAGTTGAAGCCCTACAACATCTTCTTGAGGCCTACCAGGATATTTTCAATTTTGGCGACCGACCTCTTGGGCAGACGTCTTTTGTCCAGCATCGCATACACACAGGTGATGCCAACCCTGTTCGCCGCCGTCCCTACAGAGTGTCTGCTTTTGCGGAGCGTAGTTCAGAAGGAGGTGAACAAGATGCCAGCGAAGGACATTATTGAACCATCCTCCAGTCCCTTGGCATCCCCGGTGGTATTAGTTAAAAAGAAGGACGAATTGTGGCGATTTTGTGTGGACTATCGCCACCTGAACAACATCACCAAGAAAGACGCATACCCTCTACTCCGCATAGACGACGCCCTTGATTGCCTCCATGGTGCCGCCTACTTTTCTTCCATCGATATTCGTTCTGGTTATTGGCAGATTGCCGTGTACCCCATGTACCGGGAGAAGACGGCTTTTGTAACACCCGATGGCCTCTACCAATTCAAAGTCATGCCTTTCGGCTTACGTAACGCCCTCGCCACCTTTGAACGAATGATGGACTCCCAGCTCCATGGATTCAAACGGTTTACGTGCCTTTGTTATCTGAATGACGTGATTGTGTTTGCCCCCACTTTTCAAGCGCACCTTGAGAGACTGTGGAAAATTCTTGATGTATTCCGTCTCACCGGCATTCAGCTGAATTCATACAAGTGCCGGTTTAGTAGCCGTCGCATTACAATACTTGGACATATTGTTGACGCTTACGGCGTACAGCCTGACCCAGAAAATGTTCGAGCTGTGAAGGACTTTTCTGTGCCGAAAACTGCCAAAGATGTCCGCAGCTTTGGGGGGCTCTGCTTCAATTTTCGGCGCTTCATCAAGAACTTCGCGGAAATCGCTCGGCCCCTAAAAGATTTACTCAAACCAGATGAGACGTTTACCTGGGGTCCCTCGCAAGCAGCAGCATTTTCCGACCTGACCACTTTGCTCACTTCTTCTCCTGTGCTGGCTCACTTCGACCCTACGGCACCGACCGAAGTCCACACCGATGCCAACGGTTACGGAAGAGGCGCTGTGTTGGCTCAGCGACAACGTGGGCAGCATCGCGTTATAGCTTATGCCAGCAGGCTGCTGTCCCCCTCGGAGCGTAATTATTCCTTCACAGAGCGCGAATGCCTAGCGCTGGTGCGGGCAGTCGCGAAATTTCGCCCTTACTAATACGGCCGACCATTTATAGTTCTTACCGACCACCACGCTCTCTGCTGGCTCGCCTCTCTCAAAGATCCCACAGGTCGTCTCGCTCGTCGGGCACTCCGCCTCCAGGAGTATTCTTACACCGTAGTGTAAAAATCAGGAAAACTGCTCAAAGATGTGGATTGTCTGTCACGCTACCCTGTGGCCGACTGCGACCCTACGAGCACTGATTCTGTGGGCTGCGTCCTTTCCATCTCCCAGCTGCTTCATCTCGGGGACGAGCAGCGTCGCGATTCGGATATCAGCCGCCTAATACAACAGCTTGAATCTTCACCGCAAGACGCTTCTGTTCGCATGTTTACCTTAAAGGACCGCACCTTATATTGGCGTAATTTATCGCCCAATGGTCACGACCTACGTCTGGTCATACCAATGCACCTGTGTTCCACAGTCCTACGCGAGCTCTATGGTGCGCAATCCCGGGTCAACTTGGTGTCTCTCGCACATATGACCGTGTCCGCCGCCGCTTCTACTGGCCTTGCCTTTCACGCTCTGTACGTCGCTATGTCAACGCTTGTGAAATTTGCCAGCGTCGCAAAAAGCCGTCGGGACTCCCTTCCGGATATCTTCAGCCCATCGACATCCCATCGGAGCCCTTCTTCCATGTTGGTTTGGACCTTCTCGGTCCCTTCCCAACATCCTCCTCCGGAAACAAGTGGGTCGCGGTGGCTACGGATTACGCGACCCGTTATGCAGTTACACGAGCCATGCCAACAAGCTGCGCTACAGACGTCGCTGATTTTCTACTACACGATCTCATTTTAGCGCCTGGAGCCCCTTGTCAAGTGATGACAGACCAAGGCCGTACGTTCTTTTCGAAAGTGGTTGACGATATCCTGCGTTCCTGCTCTACCGAACATAAGCTCACGACATCGTACCACCTCCAGACAAACGGGCTTACAGAACGTTTAAACCGACCCTGACAGACATGCTATCGAAATACGTCTCGGCCGACTATCGTGATTGGGACCTTGCACTACCCTACGTGACGTTCGCATACAATTCCTCCCGGCATGACACTGCTGGGCACTCGCCATTTTACCTTCTGTTTGCATGCGAACCAACATTGCCGTTGGATACCTTTCTGCCAGCCGCTGCACAATCTACTTCTGAATATGCACGCGACGCTATTACCCGAGCTGACCATGCTCGTCAGCTTGCCCGGAGCAGAATAATGGCGCCCCAAGACTCGCAGAAGCATTGTTACGACAAGCGGCATCGCGATGAACACTTTCCGACAGGTTCCCTCGTTCTTCTTTGGTCCCCTACGCGACATGCAGGCCTTTCAGAAAAACTTCTCTCTCGTTTCACGGGCCCATACCGCGTGCTTAGAAGAGTGACCGACACATACATATGAAATTGTCCTTGATAATCTATCAACCGCTTCCGCTTTGCTGTCAAGGGATATCATCCACGTATCAAGGCTCAAGCGTTACCGCACTGCCCTTGCTGTGGCCCCGTAAACTCGGCGGGTGGGCGCTTTTGCCGCCGGGGGTCGTGTTACGTGATTTCGGCTGACTGAAAGAGGGCATATTGGGGCATATCCAAGAAAGGTGCCTCAGACTGAGAGTGAAGAAGTGGACGTTGTCGGTTAGCTGCGTTGTGGCTGCGGACTGACAACTGTTATTTTCCACGTAACAATATATATATATATATATATATATATATATATATATATATATATATATATATATATATATATATATATATATATATATATGTGTGTGTGTGTGTGTGTGTTGTGTGTGTGTGTAAAACACGGAAAAATGAGCCCTTAAGTATACAGTTCTTCTTTTAATTCATTAACGAGGGTCTCGTACTGGCAGACTTGGTGCCTTTACGTTGTATACGAGGGACTATTGGTCAGCTGCCGACTCGTAATAAGTTCACGTGCTACGTGACGCCAAACAGGCTCAAAAGAGTGTGTTACATTCGCCGCCATGGCTACTGGTGGTGCTGACTGACACTCTCACGTTTAAAATTCACTTATAAACCCAATAAAGTGGTTGGGGGGATAGCTGCCATGGTAGCTCAGTGGTAGAGCATCGAACGCGTCATTCGAAGGTCGCAGGTTCAGATCCTGCCCATGGCAAGTTATTTTTTCACCCAAATTTCTTTCTTCAGCTTTACATTACAATTCGGTCTAATACCTTCCCACATGCTTTCCTTGGCGTTATTGTCTGTTAGATCACATTTATACTGTGTAAAACACCGAAAAACGAGCCCTTAAATATACAATTCTTGTTGTAATATATATATATATATATATATATATATATATATATATATATATATTTATTGTGAGCATTATTTATGCGTCCCATCTTTTCGTCTGTACATACTCATCATCACCAGTCAAGTTTAGGTTGTGGGGCACATAACATACTCGAGTCAATAAAAAGAGAGTCTCGAGTGTTCTCGACGCCATCTTACAAGTGGTGGAGGTGCCCTTTGCCACCGCATCGACAACGATATGGCGGAAAACGACCGTGTGCACCACCTGCTAAAAGGAATTGCGACTGTCGCTTTTAATGCGCTTGTGGTGCAAAATCCTCAAACCGTAGCCGATGTTGTCGCTACCTGTCAGCGCCTTGAGGAGCTTCAGACCACTCGGGTACAACCTGATATGTCTGATCTGAGCTCAAGTCATGATACAACAGAGCTGCGTGCACTGATCCGCTCTATCATCCGCGAGGAGCTTCATGCACAGGCTTCACCTCGCCACCTCGATATCCGAACGACGCCACCCGCTACTAGTTTGCGCGACGTCGTGAGGAAGGAAACCGGCCTTGATGACTAGTACACCAGCTCCGAGTTCACATCCCATGCCCAGTTATGCTCACGTTGCTGCAACGACACCTACGCCCCACCAGAGCCTGGCCTCGATGACTGTCACACCTGTCCCGAGCTCATATCCTGTGGCCATGCCAACGTATGCTCAGGTTGCTGCTAGGACGCCTGCACCCCAGCAAAGCCCAATGCAGCTACCAGCGCCCGAAGTGCATGGTTCGCTCAACTCACTCGCACCGCGACCATCTTCCCAGCCTTACAACGCCTGGCGCAGTTCACGGCCAACTTGCTTCTATTGCGGCATCCGTGGTCATATTTCAAGGTTTTGCCGACGCCGTCAGCAAGACGAACGACGATGCTACGATAACCTTGAATGGGACGACTTTTACGCGACTGGACAACCCTATCGTCGGCTGTATCCGAACAGCACACGTCGGTCGCCGTCTCCGCAGAACTTTGACCCAGTTGGCAGTTCCCGGTTTTCACGTCGTCGCTCACCTTCACTGATGCGGCGTTCTTCTCCTCTCCGACCTTCTACTTCAATTCCCGACCGCCAAGTGGAAAACTGAGCAGTGCAGCTTCGGGAGGGAAAGCTGCATCTTTCGAACTGCGTCAAACTCCTCCGGACCGCCCATCGAATGTTTTATTGGTGTATGTTGAAGGTATACAGACAGAGGCACTGGTGGACACAGGCGCATCACTTTCCGTAATTCGTGCAGACTTTTGTGCCCGCTTGAAAAAAGTTAGGACGCCCTACGATGGTCCTCCCCTTCGTTGCGCAGATGGAGTCCCTATTCAGCCTTCAAGTGTTTGCACAGTCCGTGTTTTCATAGCTGGCATCCTTCACCTCATTCAGTTTCTTGTACTTCCTTTGTGCACTCACACAGTAATTTTAGGATGGGACTTCCTTTATTCGGCATCAGCTTTCATATCGTGTCGTCAGCGAGTCATTCGAATGTCAGCTACTGAGAGTTCATCGGATGTCAATCCATACAGCTTCCGTTTTATTGCTGCTACTGTTTGTTTCATTTCGCCAAGAGATGAACAACTTCTAACGATTGCTTCGGATACTATAGTTAATGGTGACGTGTTCATAGCTCCATCAGTTCGCTCCAAACCTGCGGGGCTTACCATAGCACCGGCCTTGTGCGGTTTAACGACGGTAAAGCATTGGTCACCGCCTTGAATCCAACTTCTTCGCCAGCGATGCTGCTTCAGGGCACTGCTGTGAGCTGCTTCGCTGACAGTGAGCCCTTTTCACTGATTCCCCTTCACGCAGAATCACCGCCTTTGTCTGCTACTACTGATATCAAGGCTACCACTGTTACCTTAAATAACACCATAAGTCCTCAACTCACTGCCGAGCAACTCTTAGACCTTCTCCAAAAGCACAGCCTTTCTTTTGATGTACATTGCAAAGTTCTGGGCCGCACCTCCGTTGCAGAGCACAGCATCGAAACCGAAGGCAGCTCCATTGTACGCCGCCGCCCATACCGTCTCTCTTCGGCTGAACGGCAAATCATCGAGAAAAACGTCGCCGACATGCTCAAACGGGATATTATTTGACCTTCATCCAGCTCCTGGTCGTCTCCTGTGGTGTTGGTCCGGAAAAAGGATGGCTCTGTCCGCTTTTGTGTTGGTTACAGAGCGCTCAATAAGATCACGAAAAAAGACGTATATCCGTCGCCACGCATAGATGATGCCCTGGACTCCCTACAAGGCGCAGAATATTTCTCCAGCCTCGACCTCCGATGCGGGTATTGGCAAATACCTATGCGCGAAGCAGACAAGGAGAAAACAGCGTTTGCGACGCCTGACGGGCTTTACGAATTTAACGTCATGCCCTTTGGCTTATGCAACGCTCCAGCAACACTTGAGCGCATGATAGATACTGTCTTACGTGGTCTCAAATGGAAAACCTTTTTATGTTATTTATACGACATCGTCATTTATTCTACTTTTTCTCAGCACCTTAAGCGTTTGGACGAAGTTCTAACGTGCATTTCGAACGCTGGCCTACAGCTAAATACAAAAAAGTGCCACTTCGCCAGCACAAGCATCAAAGTATTGGGTCACCTTGTCAGCAAAGACGGCATTCGACCCGACCCCGACAAGGTTGCTGCCGTAATTAGTTTTCCACGTCCGCGCAATCAAAAACAATTGCGAAGTTTCGTGGGCCTGGCGTCTTACTTCCGTCGCTTCATCCGTCACTTTGCTGCCATTGCGGGGCCGGTACACAAGCTTCTGACGTCAGGGACAGATTTCACGTGGACTGACGAGTGCGAGTGTGCTTTCCAAGCCCTTAAGCGTGCTTTGACATCAGACCCCGTCCTCCGTCACATCGATGAGAGTGAACCCACTTTCCTGCACACAGATGCCAGCGGCCACGGAATCGGTGCTGTCCTCCTCCAGCGCGACGACACTTCACGTGAGAGAGTAGTTGCGTATGCCAGCCGCGCACTAACACCTGCAGGGCAGAACTACTCGATAACAGAGCAGGAATGTCTCGCTGTCGTTTGGGTCACCCAGAAATTTCGACCTTATCTGTATGGACGCCACTTTACTGTGATTACCGACCACCATGCCCTATGCTGGTTGTCCCCGCTGAAGAATTTGTCTAGGCGCCTCGGTCGCTGGATACTGCGTTTGCAAGAGTACACTTTTGACGTTGTGTACAGGTCCGGCAAACAGCATCAGCATGCTGACGCTCTCTCTCGCTGCCCTCTGCCACTTTCATCTCCAACCACGCATCCTGAATGCCCCTCAGGTGATCAAGCGGTGATCAAACAACAGCGCCCAGTTTGCCGCGTACCAACGTGACGACCCCTACTGTAACCGCATCATCGAATACTTGAATGGCTCGCCTTCTCCAACTAATGCCAGACTACGTCGTCAGTTACGGCTGTTCAAGCTAGAGAACAATGTCCTGCAGCACTATACTTACAATGCGGATGGGCATCGGTGGGTGCCAGTACTTCCCCATTCGCTGCGAAAAGTTCTCGAAGCACTGCACGACGACCCATCAGCTGGACACTTGGGATTTCAAAAGACCTACAACCGCGTTAGAAGCCGTTTCTTCTGGCCTGGTCCTTCTACCTTTGTGGCTAATTATGTCGCTTCTTGCGCACTTTGTCAACGCCGAAAACGACCAACTTCAGCTCCTTCTGGCTTATAACAACCCATTCCATGTCCCGACAAACCTTTTGCCGTTGTCGTAATAGACCTCGTTCGGGCCACTTCCCGTAACGCCAGCGGGCCACCGCTGGATCGTCACAGCCGTCGACCACCTCACACGATACGCGGAGACCGCTCCTCTACGGACTAGCTACGCCTCAGGCGTTGCCGCCTTCTTTTTAGAAGCCATTGTGTTGCGTCATGGTGCACCTCGCACGTTGTTGAGTGACCGGGGCAAGGCCTTCATGTCGACAATTCTTGACGAAATTCTAAAAACTTGTGGCACATTTCATAAGACCACATCCGCTTACCACCCGCAGACAAATGGGCTGACAGAGCGATACCACCGGACTCTAATCGACATGATATCCATGTACATCGGACCAAACCACGATAATTGGGACAAAATCTTGCCGTTCGTAACATTTGCACACAACACCGCTGTTCAACGAACCACCGGGTATTCACCTTTCTTCCTCGTCTGTGGTCGTGCGCCGACATTCACCATTGACGCCTCTTTCTTCAATGTAATGACAAAAACGTCGACGACTACGCCAGAACATTTCGTCTCAAGGCTTGCCGAGGCACGGCAACGTGCTCAACTCAACACGGAGGCCAGTCAAGAAGACCGCAAGCAACGCTATGACTGCTTTCTTCGAGACGTCACCTTCCGTCCTGGAGATGAAGTACTACTTTGGACGCCTGTTCGCACACCCGGATTGTGTGAAAAGTTTCAGTCTCGCTTTCTAGAACCTTACGTTGTTTAGTGAAAGAACATCTCCGGTCAATTACCTTGTCACTCCCGTCGAGGGTTCCTCGGACCGTCGTTACCGTGCCTCCGAGATTGTCCACGTTTCACGTCTTAAACCCTTTGTGCGCCGTACCTTTCCCGCCGAAGTCTCGGCCGGGCCGGCCGCTCAAGTGCGCGGGGAAAATAAGTGTGAGCATTATTTATGCGTCTCATCTTTTCATCTGTACATACTCATCATCACCAGTCAAGTTTAGGTTGTGGGGCACATACTCGAGTCAATAAAAAGAGAGTCTCGAGTGTTCCCGACGCCATAATACAATATATATATATATATATATATATATATATATATATATATATATATATATATCAAGAGTAGAGGACGGGCTAAACGAAAACTTTTTATTTTTTCTACGTTTCAGCTGGGGACCGGCCTTCATCAGGAAAAACACGATGCAAAAATGCGCTGTTCTTAAGTAGACATGGTATATCAGGGGCCCCAGCATGTTAACCATCTCTATCATACACTACCGACTGCAATGTGGCGAGTAATATATAGTGAGCAGAGAATGTCAAATCAATGTCTAAGTAAAATTATGAGAATGCATGAATGGTGTTTACATCAACCAGATCACATTAAAGCAGTTTTAAAACTACGGTGATGTATACAAACAAAAAATAAAAATAAAGCTATCAAACCCATACAGCAAACCACGCGCACAAAACACAAATGTATAGCAGAAAACGTTCGAAGAAAACCAGAAGTCTTACTAGGAGTTTCATGGGGCACAAACGGAATCGATAACACTGTCACAAAACGAGCGCTCTAAAAAGAGCGCGCCGCCAAATTCTCGCGGCGAAACACAGGAGTGACGCCGCGAGGTCAGCGATAAAAAAAAAGAAAACAAGCATCCAAAGACTCCCCAGGCACGCGTCCCTCTCCCCTCGGAAGTGTAGGTTCGCCGACGAACCTCCTCACCCCACATCGGCGGCCGAGCAAGCCCTGGAAATTTGTCGATGGAAAGGGGCGTGTTGATGCCGGGTTGAGTCATCCGTCGCGGACGGCCCCCGTATCGTCTCGACCTTTCCCCCAGCCTTCGCTGCGCATCGCGCCGACGAAATGATGAGAACTTTCTGGAATCTCGCGTGGAAGGTATTTATTCGAGCAGCCGAGATGAGAGATCAGGAGAAGACGGAAGTCAGCGCCAGAGCACGTAGGGTATTCCGCCGTGTAGTCGGCGAAGGTTTTGTCTGTAGTGACAAAGCAGGAGAAGAAGAGGATGTCCACCTGGTGGTTGACGACTCGAGCTACAGGCAAGAGTGTGTGTGTACCGCTATCGAGCGAAGACGCGTGGCAACAGCTACGAGTGCGAAGCCGACGTGTTTCCGGCGAAGAAGTTTGAAGCTTGGAGAGCGGCCAAGTGAAGACGCGAGGTTTCCTGGAAGAGAAACTTCGGGGGCAGCGGAACGACAACAACGCTGGACTTTGAGTGATTGATTCTCGGAAGGGTATCATCCAGACTTTTGTTCCAAGAACTTTGGACTGAATAGGTTTTCTATCTTTTTAGTCCTTCAGTGTCTTGGTTGTTCAATGCATGCGACTGCATTGTAGTGCGTACTGTTGTCTGTGTCCGTTGTTTCGAGTGTGGCTTATTGTACTGTGTAGTACGTTGTTTGGTTGGTAACATATTGTATGCAACTATTGTGGAGTGTGCATACTTGTGTATTGTTTTTTTGATCTGCCATTATTGAGAATATAATTTTGTTTTGGTTATCAACTCTCAGCTCTTACTTGTTCTTTGGGCCACAGCCGGCGTCCGCTGGCGCGCCAAAAGGACCACTTCTAAATTGTCCACGCTTTCGTGGTGCGGTTCGCGGGGCATATACTTCGACCCTTGGAATTAGCCCGGCGATGGCCTCCCTAATTAACGGGACCTGTGACAATTAATCTGGCGTCCACGACGAGGACTTTTTGGTGCACAGTGTGTCCAAAGTAGTGAGTAAGAGCCTCGACTTGTTGATAGTGCTATCGGAACAATTTTGTGTGTTGCTCAGTGTTCTCGTTGACGAGTGCATGGGAGTGTTCCGATAGACTGATAAGGCAGATACTTTTTACACGTGGCAAGACTTCATTTGCGAGACACATGGACCTCGAAAAGTTAGTTGCTCTTGGTGAGAAGATGGGTCTTTCTGGCGCCGAACTACGGGAGTGGGTCACCCAGAAGAAAAAAGAAGAAAAAAAGAGAGCCAAGGAAGAAAAGCAGCTGAGTTGGAGAGAGAAAAGTTGGGAGCCGAAAGGGCGAGAGAAAAAAAGAGAGGCAAAGGAGCGACAGCTGAGAGAAGAAAGAGAGCAGCAGTTGAAGTTGGAGCTGGAGAGAGAAAGACTGGCAGCTGAGAGGGCGAAAGATGAAAGAGAGGGAAGAGAAGGGCAGCGAAAGGCCGAGATAGAACTCGAGCGGCTCCGTTTGCAACAGCGAAGTGAAACTCCGGTCCAAGCTGCAGTTAAAAGCAGCGAACGGGAGGACCACGGCTTCCGCTTGAACCCAAGCAAGCTGCTCGTAGCGTTTGATGAAAGGAAGGACGACCTTGACGCGTACCTTCACGGATTCGAGACGATTGCAAGGAGCCAGAATTGGCCGGAACATCAATGGGCAACTGCTTTGAGTACCTGCTTGAGTGGTGAAGCGCTCAGTGTGTACGGCAGGCTGACGCCGACCGATGCAGCCAACTATGCAAAGGTGAAAGCTGCTTTGCTGAAGCGATCTAGATTTACTGTGGATGGATTCCGGGACAGATTTCGGACAGAAAAGTCAGCTGGTGGTGAGACGGCTACGCAGAACGCCGCCCGACTTGGCCATTATTTCGACAGATGGATTGAACTTTCAGGGACAGCGCAAGAGTACGATGAGCTTAGAGAGCTCCTAATTAGAGAACAATTTCTTACTAGTTGCCACCCAAGCCTATCGCTGTACTTAAAAGAGAGGAGAGCTAAGTCACTTGAAGACATGCTTGAATTAGCTGATCAATTCTTGGAAGCGCAAGGTGGCACTAATTTAACCAAGGTCAAGAAGGAGTGTCCTGAAGATTCGAAAAATTCGGCACCCGAACAAAAGAAGCGTGCACCGGAGAGTGTTCCGCGATGTTTTCTGTGTAACCTAGTGGGTCATCGCGCGAACAACTGTCGAAATATCTTTGCGAGCCCTACGGTAGTAAAATGTTTCAAGTGTGGTCAGACCAGGCACAAAGCAGACGCATGTCGTTACGGAGCGAGTCAAACTCACCAGGTATCCTGTGTGCTAGCAGCACCAAAATTCGATGATAATGCCGTCACCGATGGATTCGTAGAGTTGAAAAATGGGGAGAAAATCCCTATTGTGGGTGCTGTAATGTCAAAACAGCCAACCGGTGTTACAAAGGGAATGCCAACGCTGCCTGGAAAAGTGGCGGGAAAAAAGGTTACGGTGTTAAGAGATACAGGTAGCTCCACTGTTATCGTGGGAAGAAATTTGGTGCGGGAAAGTGAGTTAACAGGCAAAACAAATCCTGTTTGCCTATTTGACAGTACGGTTCGGATGCTTCCCGAAGCAGAGATTGAGGTTGAAACCCCGTACTTCATCGGGAAGGTTACTGCTCTATGCATGACGAACCCCCTGTACGACCTCGTCATCGGAAACATTGATGGGGCGCGAGGGCCGAATGATCCAGAATGTTTGGGAGAAGACCCGAAGATGGAGCTTCCACCGACACCGGGACCGCGAGATGCAGCAGAGAATAATTTTTTGAAGGATTTCACTCGAGCCCAAGGTGAAGCCTGGGCGTAAGAGACCATGAATGAGAACATGATCGTGTTGAATGAGTTCACGTGCTGGGCAGCTGGACTTACTTCGGCACGACTTCAACCAACCGACAGTGCAAAGGTGACGGAGCCGGCCTGCCAGGCCAAATGTCGGGACATGAACAAGCGGGTGAATACCCGGACAGAATCGGTGGAGCGTCTTGACCCGTTAACAAGGTCGGAAGTGACAACGATGGCTGAGGCGCCGCCTCAAATACCATCGTTGGTAAGGGCTCGCCAAAAAAGTACGTGGAAACACAAGAAGAGATCGAGCGAGCACCGCAAGAAAAGGCGCAAGCGCCGTTCTAAATACACAGGATAAGTGTTGAGGATGAATCGAAATGTGTTTGACAGTGCTATATGTTAAGGTACTGTGGACGTTGTCCTGTGTCACAACTGTATGTCGAGTGAATCAAAATTTCTGTTACGGTGATGTGATGTAAGGTATGGTACAATTGTTGTAAAGACAGACCTCTGTACATTTGTATTGCTTGAAGTATGTGATGGAGTATTGTATTCATGTACCTGTGTCTATATTCTATGTGTTGTGAGATTGAATTGTAATGTACAATAGTATTGAGTGATCTATTGTGAATGTGACGTGTCATGAGCGACGGGCTATGTTACAGTCTCTGAGAGTGTGGGGACTGTTCGCGCTCGTTTGTGTGGTTTTGAATATTATGAGATAATACTCTTAAAGTGGGAGGCAGTGTCACAAAACGAGCGCTCAAAAAATGGCACGCCGCCGAATTCTCGCGAAGAAACGCCGGAGTGACGCCGCGATGTCAACGATAAAAAAAAGCATCCAAAGACTCCCCGGGCACACGGCCCTCTCCCCTCAGAAGTGTAGGTTCGCCGACGAAACTCCTCACCCCACATCGGCGGCCGAGCAAGCCCTCGAATTTTCTCGATGGAAAGGGGCGTGGTGATGCCGGCTTGAGTCAGCCGTCGCGGACGGCCCCCGTATCGTCTCGACCTTTCCCCAAGCCTTCGCTGCGCATCGCGCCGACGAAATGATGAGAACTTTCTGGAATCTCGCGAGGAAGGTATTTGATCGAGCAGCCGAGATGAGAGATCAGGAGAAGACAGCAGTTAGCGCCAGAGCGCGTAGGGTATTCCACCGTGTAGTCGGCGAAGGTTTTGTATGTAGTGTCAAAGCAGGAGAAGAAGAGATTTTCCACCTGAGGGGTGATGACTCGAGCTACAGGCAAGAGTGTGTGTCTACCACTATCGAGCGAAGACGCGTGGAAACAGCTACGAGTGTGAAGCCGACGTGTTTCCGGCGAAGAAGTTTGAAGCTTGGAGAGTGGCCAATGGAAGACGCGAGGTTTCCTTGAAGAGAAACTTCGGGGGCAGCGGAACGACAACAACGCTGGACTTTGAGTGATTGATTCTCGGAAGAGTATCATCCAGACTTTCGTTCCAAGAACTTTGGACTGAATAGGTTTTCTATCTCTTTAGTCTTTAAGTGTCTTGGTTGTTCAATGCATGCGACAGCATTGTAGTGCGTATAGTTGTCTGTGTCCGTTGTTTCGAGTGTGGCTGAATGTACTGTGTAGTACGTTGTTTGATTGGTGACATGTTGTATGCAACTATTGTAGGGTGTGCATTCTTGTGTATTGTTTTCGATCTGCCATTATTGAGAATATAATTTTGTTTTGGTTATCAACTGTCGGCTCTTACTTGTTCTTTGGTCCACAGCCGGCGTCCGCTGGCGCGCCGAAAAGGACCACTTCTAAATTGTCCATGCTTTCGTGGTGCGGTTCGGGGGGCCGATATTTCGGCCCTTGGAATTAGCCCGGCGATCGCCTCCCTAATTAACGGGACCTGTGACAAACACAAAGTCGAGAAATTCAGTGCACCAAAAACGTGTACTGAAAATCTGCGTGTACGGTGATCATGAACAGACTGTGATGAAACTGGAACTTAGTTCTGCACCGAAAGAAACGTCAGTTTGCCTGGATTTTTATTTATACCTGATAAGATTACGTTGAACTTGTGTATCAGAAATGACTCGCGCAGTTTCCTATCATATTGTGAAGGGAAACCTGATTCCAGTATTGTAGCTCTTAGTTCATTGAATGAGTGACCAGGAATGTTAACGTGCTTAGGCAAAGGTGGATTGGGTAGGCTTGTGGCAAGTGACTTATGGTTATGAAAGCGCAGTCTAAAAGCCGTTTCAGTATGTTCGATGTATTGGAGTTTGCACACAGAGCATTCAAGCATGTACACAGTATTGCTTGTGTCGCAGTGAAAATTCTTCTTAATTTTTAGATGAAATTTTCATGCTGTATTCCTAACCAAAGTGTTCTTCGTCATATGGTTGCAAACTTTGTAACAGGGTTTGTTGCATGGATGACAACCAGAAAAAGGGGGGGGAGGGGGGCGAGGTAATTCTTGAAGATGTTAGTATGTCGCGTAAGTTCTTCAATCTGCAATATACCACACGTGAGAAATCAGGAAAGATGTTTTTAACGTGATGCGGCGTTCTGATTCCGAATAAAACGTTCTTTACGGTCAATGCCCTCAGCCCGTTTAATAGCATCGTTAACGATTTGTGGTGGATATTTTTGTTTTTGTAGGGCCTCCTGAAGTTTGGTGCAGTTGTCTGTAAAGTCTGAATTTTTCAAACATATTTTCTTAAAACGCAGTGCTTGACCATATGGGATTGCCGTTTTGTAGTGCTTTGAATGTGAACTTTTGAACTATAAGTATAACTACCCATGCGTAGGTTTTCTAAAGAGTTTAGTCGTCACTTTATTTATTTATTTATTTATACAATACTGCAGACCAATTTAATGGTCCAAGCAGGACGGGCAGAAAAAAATAATGCTCACGCACATACAGTGCAATGCAATGTAACAAAAACAATGAAGCAACAAAACGCAGAATTCACTTGGAACTACAAAATAAACAAGCCACGGTAAAACCGACTTTTCGCACAAACATAGCAGGGTTTCCAATCCAAATAAAACTAGAAAATCACGCACAGTTCAAGAAACATTGCTAAAAACCCGAACGTCAGTAATTAAAAGTTTCTAAAATGATCGTGTAGGGCTGTTATAAAATTTGCACTAAAAATTCTTTCTGGCAATTTATTCCAATCATCTACCGTGCGTGGAAAATATGAAAACTTAAAGGTATTTGTTCGGGCAAAGAATGGGGATAAACTGTGGCTATGTGTGTGTCGTGTTTTCCTCGTGGTGAACGGACTAATGAATGGAGTGGGTGATAATCCAGTCTTACACTTATTTGGATTCCGTAAAAGCTAAGCAGGCAACTTGGCGTCTAATGTGCAGTGGTAGGATTTTATTGAGTGCCATGATACCTGACGGAGAATCACTTCTTTTATATTTATTATAAATAAAACGAACAGCCCTCCTCTGAACCTTCTCCAATTCGTGAATGTTTTTGTTCGTGTGCGGGTCCCAAACAACCGCTGCATACTCCAGTTTAGGCCTAATTATGGAATTATACGCTAAACGCTTAACGTTACTAGGTGTACCTCGAAGTATATGCCGTAAAAGACCAAGTTTTTTTAGCGCTGAAAAAGTTACCTGCTGAACGTGGTCGTTCCAATCTAATCTAGAGTTCAATACGATACCTAGGTATTTAAACTTACTAACCTCCTCGATTAAGGTG
Source organism: Rhipicephalus annulatus (assembly GCA_013436015.1). Taxonomy (NCBI): domain Eukaryota; kingdom Metazoa; phylum Arthropoda; class Arachnida; order Ixodida; family Ixodidae; genus Rhipicephalus; species Rhipicephalus annulatus. The sequence continues at coordinate 620,351 of WOVY01009649.1, read as the reverse complement.
TTTTTAAGTTTGTACCGGAAAGTTATGTGGTTTTGTTTCCTGGTTATACGTAAAAGAACTGTTTTTGTAGTGCTAATTTTCATGCCCCATTTGTTGCACCAAGATGATATGTCACATAAAGCCCTATCTAGCTGATGTTGATCAGAAGCAGACTGCACTTCAGTATAAAACATGATATCATCCGCGAACATTCCAATATTCACAGTATCATCAACCACAGACACTAAATCATTAACATACAACAAAAAAAGAAGGGGCCCCAGCACACTTCCCTGGGGCACACCTGATGTCACTGTTAGAGAAGAGGAACAAGTACCATCGATGTCTACAAATTGCGTTCGATCTTTCAAATATGAATTAACCCAATTTACAAGTGTAGAAGGAATTCCTGCTTGTTTAAGTTTTATAAGAAGGCTACCGTGAGGAACAATGTCGAATGCCTTGCTTAAGTCTAAAAACAAAACATCAATTTGCCCGGAGTGATCTAAGATTGAACTAAAACTATGAACGGCGGTGACCAACTGCGTAACGGTAGAAAATCCCCTTCTAAAACCATGTTGGAAGGGACTCAATGTTTTATTTTTTTCCAGTACATTAAGAATATGGTTAGCTACAATATGTTCTATCATCTTGCAACAACAGCACGTTAAGGAAATTGGTCGATAATTGTCAACATGGAAACGGTCTCCTTTTTTAAAAACTGGAATTACCCTAGCCATAAGCCAATCATGGGGCAGCACGGACGTCCGAAAAGATTCACGAAAAATGACTGTCAAGAACCGAGCTAAAGATTTTGCGTAGCGACGCAGAAAGGCGTTCGGGATTTCATCCGGGCCTGTAGTGCACTTATGATCTAATCGCAGAAGCATTTCAAAAAATCCTTCAAAAGAAACAAGCTCGATCTGTTCCGAATGAGCTTCCATATAAAATTTATCACCTTGATCGTTTGAAAACACAGAATGAAAAAAGAAATTGAAAGCATTAGCAACGGAGAGACGAGATGTTTCCATCTTGCCATCAAGCAATAATTGATCGACCGATTTACGTGCATTACGGATGTGATTCCGGAACTTTCCTGGATCGTTTAAAATGAAATGAGGCAAACTTCCGCAAAAATACCGTTTCCTTGCGGATTTTACGCTGCTCGAAAGTTTGGAGACTAACCTATTTAAGACATCACAATCGGGACTGCGAGTCTTCTTGATACGTTTATTTCGCCGTTTTAGGTGAATAATATCTCGGTTAATCCATGGATTGACCCTTTTGGTTCGTTTTTTCTTATCAGGTATAAAAGACTTTAAACAAAATTTGCAATGCTCTTTAAGCATTTCCTACAAATGCCGCACATCATTACCTTGAAAGCTTTCGTAAGCTATGTCAAGGTAATCCAAAACAGACTCATCTCTCGCCCTGGAGTAGTCTTTGACATATGTATGCTTAACTCCCACCAAACGTTTTTTAGGTTCTAGAAAGACATTGGTAACTACAACCTTGTGATCAGAAATCGCGTCACTTACATGTAATGAATAATCAGAAAAACTGCGATCTAAGAACACAAGATCGAGTACGGACCTAGCTGTACCACAAATTCTGGTGGGCTCAAGAACAACCTGGTTCAAATTATGAGTTAGCATAATGTCGGATAGAATATCAGAGTGCTCTGCGGCTCCGACACATCCAGTAGGCCAATCAATACCTGGTAGATTGATATCGCCAACAAGCATAAGCCTGGTTTTGCGGAAACTAAACAAATGATCTTGGAGCTTTCGCAAATAAGAAGAATCAGAACTGGGAGGTCTGTACAGCGCACGTAGGACGAAAGTGAAACTAGAAAATGTTATTTTGAGAAGCAGGCTTTTGTGGTCTTCTATTTGATTTAAAACCACAGCTTTCACATTTTTCTTTAACAGAACAGCCACACCCCCCCCCCTCGTGACCCACGGTCACGTCTGAAGACCGAAAACGATAAAGGAAAGACGCAGTCGTCAGTGATATTGCTGGTTAACCAAGTCTCAGTTATTACTACTACGTCGGGGTTGTGCGCAAGTAATGCAATTTCCAGGGATTGGGATTTATTGACAACACTTTGGGCATTCATATTCAATACAATGAGCCTGTTGCGATAAGAATCGCTGCCGGGATCATGTCATTCCGACAGCGACTGCGCGGGGGACAATATGAGCTTCATTCGTCTACCTGCTAAATCATCCCAAACATATGTTTCGTCATTAATTTTAAGTTTATCGTCATAAAGCTTTGGATCCAGCCCTTCATCTTTATCCTTGCGTGCCGATTCCCAAAGAAGTTTTCGCTTGCGGAGAGTTTCTTTGGAATAATCATTCTGAATGTAAATTTTCGAGACTTTCAGCTTCTTAACGTTACTGAAAACAGCCATCTTCTCATTGAAGTCTTGGAAGTACAAGATTACTGTTCGGGTTTTTTGCTCGCCTCGACCGCTATTATTTTCACTGTTACCGGTCTCCTTGATGCGTTTTCCCACTCTGTGGATACACCCAACGGATGCAACCTTCACACCAAGCCGTTTATCAAAGATGTTGCCGATAACCTTCTCCTTCAGTTCATTTTCAGATTCTGATTTAGCCTCGGGTACACCAAAAACAAGTAAATTTGACCGCCGGCTGTAATCTTCGAGATTCACTACCTTTTGCTGTTGCGGAATAACCGACTTATGGAGCGACTGCAGATGTTGTTCGATTGGTGCTATAGGCTGCAGGGAAGTTTGGAAACCTGTCACATGTTTTCCGATCTGTTCAAGTTTAGCCATTACACTGCAAAGCGAAGCATCAAGCTTGCATTGGAGGGCTTTCATTTCGGATATCTCGTTCTGCATTGACTCCTGGGATTTTATAATCTTATCTAGAGATTTCTGGATTTCAGGGTTACTCTCAACATCGCCACACAACAATATTTTGAATACAGAAAAACACTCGTACGCAATGCAAAGACAGCGCCGAGGGCACGGCAGAACCACTAGTAGCATGTCATCACTTCGACAAGAAGAATCATGACCAACCTGGATAAGCAAAATGGGTGCCATGCTTAGAGCCAAGTTCGACAGCGGTTCGCCGTGCCCAGTGAAGACGAAGCGATGCAGCTCTTTTTTTATACCCGGTGGCCCTGGTGACGTCACACCTCCAGCGAAGTGGCCGATAGGCGCACTGTCAGGCGCCGGTGCGTCATGCCAAGATGTCACGTTCGTAGTTGATACCGGTGGATTGCCGAAGTTGCAGAGCACGTTGTTGAAACCAGTGAAACCAAGAAGAACCTGGATAAGCAAAACGGGTGGCATGCTTAGAGCCAAGTTCGACAGCGGTTCGCCGTGCCCAGTGAAGACGAAGCGATGCAGCTCTTCTTTTATACCCGGTGGCCCTGGTGACGTCGCACCTCCAGCGAAGTGGCCGATAGGCGGACAGTCAGGCGCCGGTGCGTCATGCCAAGATGTCACGTTCGTAGTTGATAACGGTGGATTGCCGAAGTTGCAGAGCACGTTGTTGAAACCAGTGAAACCAAGAAGAACCTGGATAAGCAAAACGGGTGGCATGCTTAGAGCCAAGTTCGACAGCGGTTCGCCGTGCCCAGTGAAGACGAAGCGATGCAGCTCTTCTTTTATACCCGGTGGCCCTGGTGACGTCGCACCTCCAGCGAAGTGGCCGATAGGCGGACAGTCAGGCGCCGGTGCGTCATGCCAAGATGTCACGTTCGTAGTTGATACCGGTGGATTGCCGAAGTTGCAGAGCACGTTGTTGAAACCAGTGAAACCAAGAAGAACCTGGATAAGCAAAACGGGTGGCATGCTTAGAGCCAAGTTCGACAGCGGTTCGCCGTGCCCAGTGAAGACGAAGCGATGCAGCTCTTCTTTTATACCCGGTGGCCCTGGTGACGTCGCACCTCCAGCGAAGTGGCCGATAGGCGGACAGTCAGGCGCCGGTGCGTCATGCCAAGATGTCACGTTCGTAGTTGATAACGGTGGATTGCCGAAGTTGCAGAGCACGTTGTTGAAACCAGCGAAACCAAGAAGAACCTGGATAAGCAAAACGGGTGGCATGCTTAGAGCCAAGTTTGACAGCGGTTCGCCGTGCCCAGTATTATTATTAGTATTAGCACGTATAGCAACCGCGACGTCAAGAAACTCTATCGCTGTGCTTGAGTATGATTCTGAAAAAGAAATGGTGGTATGAGCCTTGTTGAAGTCTGCTATGAATGACAGAAGTTCTGTCTCCTTGTGCTTCCATATCAAAAAGATATCGTCAATATAATGCTTATAATAAAACGGTTTGGGACTGCATGCGTCTAAGAATTTATTTTTGTGTTAGCCCATAAAGATATTTGCATAACTTGGTCCAATTTTTGTACCCATTGAAGTGCCACTAACCTGTGCATAATGCGCACCGTCAAATTTAAAATTGTTCAATTTCAGGATTAGTTCTAGTAACCACGCTAGTGTGTTGCTGTCCACCGTTATGTTAGAAATGTTTTGTACATAAGCCTCCAATATTGCTTGAATGCCATCAATATGCGGCATGTTCGTACAGAGTGAGGCTACGTCGAGTGCCACAAGCAATGAACCAGGTGGCACGTCGAGGTCAATGAAGTCGAGCAAGAAATAGTTTGTATCTTTCAGGTATGAATTGAAAGTGGTGGAGATATGCTTAATTAAATTATCAAAAAAGCTGGACATTGGTTCAGTGACGGTGCCAACAGCGGAAACAGTAGGTCCGCCAGGATTATTTGATTTGTGTATTTTTGACAGGATATAAAATCGCCCCAAGATGGGGCTAACAGGAATTAATGTCCGTATAGCTCTCCAGCTGATTTTGTCATCTTTGCCAAGGTCCTCTATGGTAATGGAAACCATTTCTTTGAACCACTCTGTCGGATCGTCATCAAGGCGCTTAGAGAAAGGGATATCATTCAGCTGTCTTTGAATCTCAGTAGTATAATCATTTTTACTCATTACTACTACAGTGACCCTTTTATCTGCTAGTTTAATAATTGTGTTTTCGAGATCTTGCAGCATATGGAGGGGCTTTTTTTCAGAAATGGACAGATTATATTTAAAGGACGTGGGTTTCCTACAGGCCTCTAGAGTTTCGCCTTGTACTGCTGAGATGTAGAGATCAAGATACTTGTCACGTTGTGTTGGAGGCGTCCCATGCTCGCGGAATCGCATGTACGGAGAAAATGGACGTTCACGAAAGAGTTCTCTTAAGCGTAAGTTTCGTGCAAAATTATTTAAATCCTTTTGCCAGCTGGAACTCGTTAAATCACCAGTGGCAGGATAGAAGTTTAAAACCCGAGCAAATACCGCTAATTCTGGTTCGGAAAGAATAACCTCAGAAATATTGACAGTAGAGGTTTTTAGTTTGACGTTTTTACGCTCCGCTTAGCAGTTAAGCGGAGCGGGAACGCGAGTGCGCATGCGCCCTCCGCTAAGGCCTTAAGCGGGTTACCGGAGCGGGGAATACGGTCCGCTTACGAGCAGCCTAAGCGGAGCGCGGTGCGTCGCTGCCGTTTTTGCAAGCGGAAGGGGGACTACGCACGCGCCCTCTCTCGTGCGTGCAGCAACTTAGCTCATTTCAAGATGGCTTCCTCCGCAGATGGCACGCTTTCCGTGAGTGCTGCAGCTTCGCTGTCACCTGCCCAGTGGAAGCCGCGAAAACACAGTTTCAACAGTGAATAATAAAAAGCCGCCACCACACACGCGTCAAAAGCGCAACCAACACACAGTGAATGCTTGCAATGGATCTGGAAAGGAACCTTGCTGGCTTTTGAGCGGCTACTATCAAGTCAGAGCTTGCTTCTTTGTCAAAAAATAGACGGTTAATACATTTAAAGTGGATTTCTAAATACTTCATGACAAGATAATTTATGCGTCATTGTTTTGCTTTGTATACATGAAAAAAATGTTTTTTATTCTGTTTACCGACGATGAAAACGACCAGAAGGCGCTGCAACTGCGAAAGGTCTGCTTCGCTGCCGGCAACAAATAACTAAAAGAGAAAAATCAGCCGCTGCTCCGCTGCGGCTTCGCGGGTGCTCCCGGAGCGGGGCGGACCACAAAAACGTCAAACTGAAAACCTATAATGTTAGTGGGCTTATCTACTTCTGTATTATCAGAATCCGCTATATTTTACCAGCTGTCTCGGGAAGTATTTTGTCGTGGAGCAACTTCTTAGCCTTTTTTGAGTAGATTTCAGCGTAGTTACTTTGTTCGTATTCGTTGAGGGCCCTGATCACTGGAGTATTCATCGTACGCGAGGCGCGCAGTTGTGGCTCAGTGTTAACGAATGCTTTGGATGATTTTTTGTAATGGTCGCTCACGACATGTGTTAGGTCTAAAGAAGCATTTGTTAAGATTGCACTCCATTCGTCGCTGTTGTGGTCCGACATCTTGCAAGTTGCTGGTTGCAACGAAAGTCGAAGCCCCTTAGGTACCGTCGAAGCAGTTACATAGGCACCAAGTGTGGACGCGTGGAGAGCATGACCGATTCATTTTTCAATAACCTTCCTGATTTTACAAAAAACCGACTTGTTTGATAGATTGACGGCTGGTTAGGAATATATATATATATATATATATATATATATATATATATATATCTGTGTGTGTGTCTGTGTGTGTGTGCGTGTGTGCGTGCGTGCGTGTGCGTGCGTGTGTGCGTGTGTGTGTGTGTGCTTGTGTGTGTGTATACGGGCATATGTTAGCACGTTGGTGTGAAACACATGTGCTTTGTGTGGTTAACCGTGTGAACATCTGTCAACAAGCAACAAAATTATAAGTGCGGCGAAGAATAGCAACGACCGGTTGGTATTCATTGTGAACATTTCAATATATTTCGCACCGTTAAACCACGCTGCACATCGGCCCGATTCCTCAACAAAACGCCGTGAATGCTGCGCTTCAAAGGGCCGAGTAACAAAAAACTTCGAAGAATAAATTAATGGTAGCAAAAGTAAGCTGTTACGATCGTCAGCGGCTGCTCCTGGAGTTTCACCGTCAAAAACTTCAAAGCGGTCTGAAGTAGGCTTCGCTCGGCTACGGCAGACTGGCCGGCAACCGGTCTGAGAGTTGCGCCGGCGACGCACTCGCCCCGTCTCCGCCGATAGTGGCTTCTCGTAGTGTCACCGGTATTTCACTGGCTGTCACATCTAAGTGGTAAGAAGGCCTCGCTATGCCGTCGGTATCAAGCCGGCATCGTATCGAGCTCGCACTGCGCGCCGGCCACCGCGGCAAGCGCTACGAGCTAGCACTGACCACCGGCGAGGCAAAGAATGTGTTTCATTAAAACATGAAGGCTGCTGGGATGTATAACAGCCTTCTGCGCCTTGTGACCGCAGCTGTCAATGACTAACTACAAGGCGAGCGCCGAACGAGGCGGAGTACGATCGTCGGCGATTGCACCGTATAACTTCGAAGCGGTTCGAAGTAGGCTTCGTTCGACCACGGCAGGCTGGCTGGCAACTGGTGTGAGGGTTGCGCCGGCGACGCGCTCGCCCCGTCTCCGCCGATGGCGAGTTCTCGGAGTGTCACCGGTATTTCACCGGCTGCAACATCTAAGCGGTAGGAATCCCTCGCTATGGCGTCAGTATCAAGCCGGCATCGTATCGAGCTCGCACTGCGCACCAGCCGCCGTGGCGAGCTCTGCGAGCTATACATGCAATGCATGCGAGCAACGGGAGCAGCGACTGCAAACCGTCTCATGCGTTTCAGTCTATCGCTCAGTAGCTTAAACTGCGTGGATAGCGGACACCTATTTCTGTGCATGTGAAAAACAACGAGACGTAAACTGCACTTCAGCAAGCATTTTGTGATCGCCAGCTGTCATTCATCGAATCACCGTGCCATACTCGTGATTGAGGCCTAGTCGTCCAACGCGGTAGCGGTGGTCTACCTCGGTTCATCGCTGGAGCTGCTGAATGTGCCTCGTTATTGTGTTCATTCAAGGCCGCACGGGCTTTGTATATGATGCAGTGCAGTTTACGGATCCACAAACAGCCTGTACGACAGAGCGTCAACTGATAAAACTTTTTCGCTTTAGTAAAGACGTATTGAAAATTACGTAGTATTAGGATAAAAGGCATGTGTGTTGAAGTGTTTACATCAGACCACTGCAATATAATAATTACGCCGTGCGTATTTATTGCTTATATATTAGAAAAAGAAGGCTTTCATCAGGGCTACATAGGAGGTCAGAATGTGGTGCCTATATATACCTGGTGACTATATGGTAGGTGTGAACAGCGTGTGGCAAGCTGTAGTGAGTGCGAGTGTTGTAATATTACGTGAACGTTGCGAGAATGTTTGTGTACTGTAATCATTGTTGTGCGCATTAAATGTAATGCAATTAAAATTATGCTTGCACATGGTACGGCTGCTGACGTAATTTTTTTTTCTAGATCGATGCAAAAAATTTATTCCCATACTGACCTGAAAAAGTTCCCCAATGGATGTAAATACAAACCCCCCTGGCACCATGCAAAACCCCTACTGGTGGGGAGTAAATTTTTTACTCCCTCCGGACGGTGTTTATAAAACTCCCATCGGGGCGTGCGCTAGAGTACAAGGTCATTTACTTCCATCTCGGCTTATTTCTGTTTACAGTGCACTCGTGCCGGCCACCAGCACGTCTTCCTCGATCTCCTCCACCCCAGACGACTCGGACAGGTAAGGCTCTACGACGGCTACCTCGCCGAATGCCTTTGAGCTTGCCTCAACTACGGACATCGTCATGCCCGCCTTTCGCCTCCCGATCGCGGAGGCATCGCCAAGAAAAACTCCCAACATCCCTTAACACGGTGTACGTTTTGCAAGCAGTCCCTACCATATACCTTGACTTCTCCAGCAGCTGAAGTTCCTGCCCGTGACATGCTACGACTGAACTTCCGGGATTCTGCTACAATGGCCGAGGACTGCGTGGCAGCTTGGTCAACAGCCGGAAGGACCACACGTTTTGTACCACCCAAGCAGGTGCACAACAACCAGGCTGCCCCAACGAGCACAGGCACGCCATTCAGCACTCCAGCAGAGGCCGCGGCTTCTGGGCTCCCCAACCATCCCGTGGAGCCTTTGATGCTGGACGGCAACCAAAATACGCATGTGCGCGACGCAGCGCACAGAAGAAATCATCGCGTTGGACGTAAAACTATACAGCTTTTTCAGGCGTCCTGATATGAAGCCATGTGTTGCAGCCATGGTCTTCAAGACGGTGCAAGCGCCTACTAGGTCTGCCCAACGCAATAGCGCACCATTTGCCGTGCGCATGACTACCCGTAGTACACTCAAGGCCAGTGTTCAGGATCAGCATTTTCACGTCCACCGAATCGACCACCCCTGCCAGAACGCCAGGCGGAACGAAACACTGACGCCGGTGTTTTATCGACGGCAATGTCCGCATGAGCATGACCGGCCCACTACTCATTGTCGATCGCCTAGTCGGCGCCCTGTGCAATGTTGGAGGCGCGGCCGCGGCATTTACGCTTCTGTATTCGGTCGTCGTGGCTCTGCTTCAATGCATCGCACCGTCTCGGCTCCATCCCCAACTCGACCTCTTTGGAGCCTCCTCACAGCACCATCTCCGGCCACTTTTGCCAGCAGCGAGCGTTACCGACACGGGATGGGCTCTCGAGAGATCCCAATAGGTCATTACGGTGCCCGCCTGCCTGTTACCACGAGGTCTTGGAGTGTTATTCGACCTCTGCATTTTTTCCAGTGTCGCCCGCCAAAGACACACTTGCTGATTGTCCCTTCTTGTGCACGACCTAGATTGCTCATGCACCAGTAAGCTTCTCAACCTGCACACTTTTGTATGCACGCTGTCATTGTTTTCATTCCTGGTTCATTTGTGTAGTGTCATCATCACTGCTTTTCATCATCATCATCATCATTATCATCATCACTTCATAGCCACAGCGCCCTGCCCCTCGTGCAGCTCATCAATAGCTCGAGTTGCGCGTAAGAGAACGAGTTCACGTGCCTCGTTTGACGGACGCTGGCCGCCGCCACCGCTCCACTTCCGCCCCGACGAATAAAGTGGCGACTTTGGCACAGCCCCTGCCCCGCCGTGGTGGTCTAGTGGCTAAGGTAATTGGTTGTTGATCCGCAGGTCGTGGGATCGAATCTCGGCTGCAGTGGCTGCATTTTTGATGGAGGCGAAAATGGTGTAGGCCTGTGTGCTCCTATTTAGGTGCACCTCAAAGAACCCCGGGTGATTGAAATTTGCGGAGCCCTCCAATACGGCGTCTCTCATAATCAAATGGTGGTTTTGGGATGCTAAACCCCAAATATAGGCTGGCACAGCCCCGTGGTCTGCCTTCGATGTCGTCTCGTGTCTGACTACTCTCGCCGCTATTCTTGTGTTCGAAGAATAGGTGGATATCAATATGGCACGTAATCTGTTGCTGTGTTTTCGGTTCGAGGCCTATCTCTTTGATTTCGGCATGCGCACGTGCATACGCACTTAGGGATGCGCACGCGCTTACGCAATTTGGCAAGCGCATACGCATTCTGTCATGCGCACGCGTACGAATTTCGGCATGCGCGCACGCGCACGCATTTCGGCATGCGCGCGCATACGCATTTCAGCATGCGCGCTCGCATACAAGTTACGGCATGCGCACGCGCAGACGCATTTTGGAATGCGCATGCGCATATGCATTTCGGAATGCGCACGCACACACGCATTCCGGAATGCGCAAATGTAGACGCATTTCTGAATGCGCACGCTCATACACATTTCTGAATGCACACGCGCATGCACATTACGGAATGCGCACGCGCATACACGTAACAGAATGCACACGCGCAGACGCTTTTCGGCATGCGCAGACGCATTTCGGAATGCGTCTGCCCATGCGCATACCCAAAATGGAAATGCGCACGCGCATACGCATATCGGCAAGCGCAAGCGCATACGAATTTCGGCATGCGCACGCGCATACGCCTTTCAGAATGCGCACGCGCATACACATTTCGGCATGCGCGCACGCACATACATTCCGGCATGCGCATGGGCAGACGCATTTCGCTATGCGCACGGGCAGACGCATTTCGAAATGCGTCTGCCCATGCGCATACCAAAAATGTATATGCGCACGCGCATACGCATTTCGGTATGCGCGTGCGCATACCGAAATGCGTATGCGCGTGCGCATTTACATTTTCGGTATGCAGGTGCCCCCAAAGCATACTTTCAGTATGCTTTGGGGGCACCTGCTTTCCCAGTGAAATTCGCCATTAAACTAGAGGAACAGGTACGACACTTGCACGACACTGTAGTGAACTGCATGAAGAAACTGCTGTCAAATCGAGGAGACATTTATTCTAATGGTGGTGTAGCACAGAAACTTGGCTTTCTACAGTAATCTTATAGAATTTAAATATTGCATTGCGGGGCGGGTTACAATATTTATCGTCCTGATCGTACTGTTCCCTTAGGCGGTGGTGTGAGACTAACTTAAAATTATATCCGTTACATATCCATAGTACCTAACCACAACCTTGCTAGCTTGCCACTAGAAATACCAAAGGCAGTGTTTTCCAAAGTTGTTGTGGCTAACCAGAATTCCATCTCGTGGAGATTTTCGCCCGCAACCATACCACTATCTCCAGAGTGGTGCATGAAAAGACCGACTGTGCACCTTGAAGTGCCGGGGATATCTAAAAAGGCAAGCCTGTCATCTGCCGCCCTCAAGCAGATCTCACTGGACCTCTTGCATTTCTCGTATGCTAACCGAATTCATGTGTACACGGATTGTTCGGTCTCGAGAAGTTCGACAGGTGTCTTTGTCATACCATCTCGATCAATCACCGTCAAATTCAAGACATCACACGTCACGACATCTACGGGATCCAAGCTCGCCGCTCTTCGAGCCGCTGTGGAGTTTGTTACACAAGAATCCCCTTGTAAATTGGCCATTTTCCGCGACTTCAAGGCAGCCCTTCAATGCGTGCAAAGTCTACGACGTAGAAACTACAACCAGATGGTGTAACGTATTAATGAAATTTGTCATCGCGCTGCTGATCAAGGGCATGACATTGTTTTACAATGGTTGCCGGGCTACTGTGGCATCAGTGGTAACCACCTCGCCGACGACGCTGCCCGATGTGCCCACGATGGAGCGCCCACACTGTTAATACGCTTGTCAAGAGTAGACGCAGCTAGAGAACTTCGTCACATCGCGCATAATGCCACGCTTGCGCACTGGAATTCTCCACTTAACTCCAATCATTACCCTAAGAATCTTAAGTCATTACGTCAGAAAGAACTGCCATCCAATATTTCTCGACGTGATGCTACAATGCTGTGCCGGCTGTGGACTGGGGTAGCGTTTACTAAGTCATTCAGCCATCGCATTGGCATGGCGGATTCATCCATGTGTGAAAGCTGCAACTGTATAGAGACTATTGAACATCTCTTGTGCCACTGTGCCCAATTTGATGAAGATCGCCGGACTCTCCAGTGTGCCTTGAAAAGACTCGATGACCGGCCATTTAATGAAACAAAGATCTTAGGAGCCTGGTCGCGCAGCACATCAGCACAGAAAGCCACACGAGCCCTCCTGAGATACTTGTCAGCAAGTTCATTGAGGGAACGCCTGTGAAACTCGGCATTGTGTGTGTGATGTGACATGTGTCTATCCTTCTCTCTCTCTTTTACTCCCCCTCCCCATGTGTAGGGTAGCAAACTGGACCCATAGTCTAGTTAGCCTCCCTACATTTCCTACATTCCTCCTCTCTCTCTCCCCAACTTAGAATCGATTAGCACATATGTATGTACACGACATGGAAAGTTTATCTACACTCTGTACTACAAATCGTCACAGTCTTTAAGATCATTTTGTCCAAAACTACATGATGTTCTAAACAAGTTGATTTTGAGGTATCCGAAATGTCCTTTATTCCATTTTGGTGATTTTAACTTGCCTTCTATAATCTACTCTACTGACCCCCAAGGCTTTCACCAAATTCATTGGAACGTTTCTGATTTTTCAAATCTTTGTATTTTAACCTTAAGCAACTGGTACTACAGACTACTCGTTGCTCATCTCATTCTTATAATGTACAAGATTTACTTTTAACGCCAATTCGCCTTGCACAAAGCAAGTTAAATTTATCAAAAGTTATAAAAATGTTAACTTTTCTGCAATTAATAGACCTTATGCAACATTGCTGCCATCTGTCGGCCGTCGTGTGCATACCGTCATGTTAGAGGCTCTAGCGCTGTGCATTCCGCACAGTACGCGTGTGTTTACGTATATACGCATACGTAAGGCGTATCGACGTGAGGCGTGTATTGGCTGATAATCGCATTGCCGACGTACTGCCGCGTTCCTTGCTGCAGGCGGAGAGTAACTCTGAATTCTGAAGGAGGAAAGATTAACCATATAAATTGCCCTTTGTTATTTTTTCAAGCTGTTTACGCTTCCAACATGTGCTCCGGCTACTGCTTCCGAAACACGGGTTTGAGTTCTTCATTCTAAGCAAGCAAGACGTGCAATGCAAGTAAGACGTGCAACTCAGAGCAGATCGGGCAGCCGCCTTTGGACGACTGTCTAACTGATTATTCTGCACACTGCAGGGGTGAGAACGACAGCGATTACCTGGCTCATCATATCTACGGTGAACAAGGGCCGTCAAGTGGGCAACGCGCCGACGCATCACTACCTGGGTTCTTGCACCTAACGACTGCTCAGACCACGTGATGTCGGCTACAGCACCACGGAGAGCATGGTGACGCCCCCTTTGACTATATAAGCAAGCGAACACCGACTGTCACCACTCAGAGCAGATCAGGCAGCCGCCTTTGGACGACTGTCTAACTGATTATTCTGCACACTGCTGGTGGGACTTCTTTTTTTCACTAGTGCGAGCAAGCACAATTCTTCTATTTGCGGCTCCCGATTTGCTCTGAACCTGAGTCACCTTATGTAACCACCCTTTTTGATGCTATTGAACCAATTTTAAACAAAGTGTGTACAAGACGACAGGATGGAAAAAAAAACTTGATGCCCTGACAGATTTCGCCAACGCTTTGAGCGAAAAAGCGCCCGGTACTGTAAAAGATTACCGAAAGGTACTGCTTGAGATGACTAATAAGTTCCTTGATGCTCTTTCTGATATCAAGACTCATGTGGAAAAAGTCAATCCCTTGAACAACGCTATAAAGGCTGAATTGGCATCTCTCAGGGCATCCGTAAACTTTACAAGTGAGAGTTTCGATGAACTGAAAACAGAAATAAAATCGCTGCGCAAAGACCTCAATGATGCAAAAAAACGTAACCTCGAGTTCCAGAAAGAGAACGCGCAAATTAAGAAAGAGCTTTGTGACACAAGAAAGCAGCTGATTGACCTGCAGCAATATTCGAGGCGCAACAATATTGAATTGAAAGGTATTCCTTTTACCGAGAACAAAAACCTAGAAAAAGTTGTGGAAAAGATTTCTGAGTGTTCGCGCGTTGAGCTGACCAGCCAAGACTTGGACATAGTGCACAGAGTACCAACAAAAACAAACAATGCACCAAATATCGTAGTAAAGTTTGTGTCGCGGTCTAAGCGTGATAAGGTCCTAAAATCGGCAAGAAAGAACAGGCTGAACACAGCGATGCTTGGTTTCAAGACTAATGTACCCGTGTTCGTGAACGAACACTTGTGTCTCGACAATAAAGTTTCGCTAAGTAAGACCATACAGAGGAAAAAAGACAAAAAAATTGCCCACAGCTTCCCTCGGGGGAACACTGAGGAGGATGCGGAGCATATAATTGGTTAACGGGGTGTTAAAGTGCAACTTGCTTGGGTCGATGGCTAAATTGGTTAACGTGGTTGTAGGAGGGGGTGTTAAATGAGTGAACACGTACACACGTGTGCGAAAGGGCGGCGCTGGTCGAAGGGACGTCGATCATTGTGTTTGTGGATTCGTTGGAATTCATTTCACCGCGACCTTGGACGTCGACGCGCCGTAAAAACCAACCGACGAGCGGCAACTGAGCGAGCGAGCGCCGACCTTGAGTATATATACAGCGCGACGGCGCATGCACTGTCAGCTGTTGAATGTTCTCGAAGCGCGACGGCGCATGCGCGTCCACTGAAGAATCAGGAGAATTGTAGAATGTTCTCGAAGGGGAGAAGCGCGCGCGGCACAGATGGGGGGTGACGGTGCATGCGCGCGTCAGCTGTCGAATGTTCGAGAAGGGGAAGAAGCGCAACGGCGCATGCGCGCGCGTCAGCTGCCGATGTTTTCGAAGCGCGACGGCGCATGCGCGCGCGTCAGCTGCCGATGTTCTCGAAGCGTGACGGCGCATGCGCGCTACATTATACAGCTAGCGAATGTTCGTGAAGAGGAGAAGCGCACGCGGTCTGTAGAGGACGAAGGGTGCACAGATGGTGGAGGAGTGAAGCGCGCGCGGTGTGTAGAGGAGGAAGGGATGCACAGATGGTGGAAGAAGGAGGAGGAAGCTTGCGGACGGCGCCGCACTACAAGCCTCGAGGGTTAGATGCTCCGCATCTAAAACTGGAGATTCGTTTGGGTTTCTGAAGGAAAGGTATTGGCAAGGAAATCGGAGAACTCGAAGGCCATTCACATCTCCTGTGAAGATGACCTCGCGAAACTAGTATAAGTACTTCTGCGCATAGACGACCGGAAGCGCCTTTTGTTATAAAATGGCAGTCATGATACTTTAAGTAGATCAACTACTCAGCGATACATGTACTAATATCTTCCACTGCAATATCCGCAGTATAAGAAAAAACGTGAACTTGCTTCTCGCTTTTATATCAAAACATGTCTACACTTTTTATGTACTAGCGGTCACGGAAACGTGGGTAAAGAAGGGTGAGACAGTGCATGTTCCTGGATATGTAACCCTATCGCATCAGCGTGATTCTTGTTCACGTGGCGGCGGCGTCGCATTTTTAATGAAAAGGGGCTACGCTTTTACGGAGCTATCATCACTGAATTGCAGCTCCGCTGATATTGAAGCTCTTTTTGTCAGACTACACTCTTTTGGTATAATCGGCGTCGTTTATCGACCCCCGAATTCAAACACTGACTGATTTTTAGACAAGATGGAAGAAACTTTTTTTAACCTGTCGGCGAATTATAGCAACCCGGTTGTAATCGTTGGAGACATGAGTATTGACACCCATAATTCTAAGTAAACCAGTTACGCACAATTACTGAGCTCATTCAGTTTTCGTAACCTAATAAACATACCTACGAGCGTAACTAGTACATCAGCAAAAACAATTGAACATGTTTTGACGAACATAACATCTGGTATGAAGGCCGTCGTTCATGATGGAGCGATATCAGATCACCTTCCTGTCTTTGTTTCCATAAATTACACACGAAAAAGCAGCACACCACGTATCACAACAGAGGGCAAAATAGATTACAATTTATTATGAAGCATCATTCTCGCCATTGACCCTGACAGTCTATATAATGGTGACGTCAATGTTGAACTTCAGAACTTAATAAAAATCCTTATCAGAGCCATTGGAAATAGCTGCTCAAACGTATCTGCGCGCTCATATAAGACCCCGCTATGTCCTTGGATGACAGCAGAAATCCTTGACCTGCTGAAGACGAAAAATATTTGGTACCATAAATGGAATAAACATAGAAATAATAAATATTACCTTGGCCAGTTCAAAATTTTCAGGAATAAATCCGTGCTCCTTACGAGGCAGCGAAAAAAGGAATATTACTCTCACTTAATAGAACAAGCTCAGGGCAACTCTAAAAAAAAACTTGGGAGATCGTAAACGAAGTTGTTGGCAATCAACCACGATAACGCGTGCTACCTGATTCTATTGATGCACAAACTCTAGATAACTTTAATCATTATTTCACTAAAATTGGTCCGACGTTAGCAATGCAGTTTTCTTCCTCCACTCCTCAATGTTTTTCGCCGTCTTTGCCGAATACGTTTGCGGTACACAACATTAGTCTAGACGAAATTCAAAACACTACTGCTAATTTAGCCACCAATAAAGCCAGCGGGATAGATGGTATCACAGCGCGGATAGTAAAAGACAATATTGACGTCTTAGGCCCTATCCTATGCCATATATATAACCACTCCTTGCGTACGTCAACATACCCATCCTGTCTGAAAACTGCTAAAGTAGTACCAGTGTACAAGGAGGGTGATCGCTGTGATCCCTCAAGTTATAGACCTATATCTGTTTTAAGCATAATAAATAACATATTTGAAAGAATTCTAGCAAAACGGATGCGCGTCTTCCTAGAAAAATATCGTGTAATATGCGCCGAGCAACATGGATTTCGGGCGCACCATTCCACCGCCACTGCTGTACTATCTCTATCACAAAAAATTAACGAAGCATTAAATAATAACCACCTTGTAGCAGTAGTTTTTCTTGATTTAAAGAAGGCATTTGATACAGTTGACCATGATATATTACTAATGAAATTAAGACACTACGGTTTACGTGGCAAAATTTTTGACTTATTTTCTAGTTACATGAGCGAACGTCAACAAATGGTGATTATGCATAATCTCACTTCCTCCCTGTTAAATATACACACAGGGGTACCACAAGGCTCCGTTCTTGGACCCTTACTGTTCTCACTGTACGTAAACGACCTACCAAACATATTGACATCGGCGGAGATGCTAATGTACGCTGATGATACAGCCGTTATTGTTACTGCAGACAATATAAGGGATCTCGAGCATAAAAGTATTGTACAACTAAAAAATGTTTTTCAGTGGTTTATAGCAAATAAACTAACACTGAATGCAAAGAAAACTAAATACACTATTTTCCACTCCCGTTATCGATATATAAGTAATGAGTCCATTTGCATTACAATAAATAACTGCGTGCTTGAGAAGACGAACGAATTCAAACATCTGGGTGTAATTCTCGATAGCCAGCTAAACTGGCAAAGCCACATTAACTCTGTATGCGCTAAACTGGGATCTGGATGCAGTACATTATTAACCGCTAGAAATTATTTTAAAAGTAGTATTCTCCGAATTCTCTATTTCACATTTTTTCATTGTCACCTCACATATTGCATAGATTCATGGGGATGGACTTTTAAAACATATCTAGAACACTTACGTATACTACAAAAGCGAGCACTTCGAATAATAAACAATGCTAGATATGATCAACACTGCGCGCCATTGTTTCGTAATATGGAAATCATACCATTCGATAATTTACGACAACACAAAATTGAACTTACCGTCTATAATGTCATTTTCTATAACCTGCCCTTTCATATATCAGTATTTTCATCCTCTTGCCACCTTACCAGACGTGCCACATTACATAATTTCAATCTTCCGCCTACTAACAATGTTTATGGCAAACGATTGCTACAATTTGCTGGAGTAAAGGTCTGGAATGATATACCATGCCAAATAAAAGAAAGCAAAAGTTTTGCCTGTGCTCTTAAAAAATACTTTCTGCAGAAAAATGAACAGACACACTAACACACACCTCGTTGTAATCTCCACTTCGTTATGTATAGATTATATGTCTAACAAAATCATACTTGACATGGTATACGTACCTTTATGTATTTGATGTATTGTATACATACAATCCGTTGTTTGCTTGGAACAATGCTGCAAGATATTGCAAATGACTTATCACAAATATGTTTCCTTCTTATATTTTGTTTCGATTTTTTTCTTGTATGATTGAAGTGTACTTATAAAATATCTGCTTTGTTAACACAATCTGTCCCTTTAAATGCATATTTATTTAGACCCCCTACTAGCCAGTGGATATGGGTCTAACCAGTGTTGTGTATTTTCATGTAATGAGAGAACTTGAAATAAAATAAAATGAAAAAAGGCATCTGTACTCTCGCTCCCTTGATTTGCCGCACGTCAAAGCAAGACAGTTTTTACAACGTTTTTACTCACATTAATTTAACAAGTGAAGGCGACTCGTACACTTCACGCAGAAGCCACGTCCACGCAAAGAGCTTTATCGCAGCTTATTGCACTGCGCTGACATTTCGTCGAATGAGGTATTTTGTTTATTACGTTTCAGTAACGACACACGCTGAATCAGAAGCAAGAGTGCGTTATCGGTTGCATTCTGAGAAGAGAGCCACGCTGTTGAAGCATGTTTGTTTCATGTTGTTTAGTTTTTTTTATGGAGTGTTACAAGCTGCCGTTTAGTGAGATTACCTACGCATAACTGCGAACGTTTTTCAAGGATTCGATGCGCTTTGTACACCTAATGAAATCTAGGCACGTGTCATTAACCGCACTAAAGCTTGCTGCCTAAACGTGGCTTCTGCGTAAAGTGTACGAGTCGCCTTTACTTGTTAAACGGATTCCAGAAAAAAGGTTGCTAATGCTGTACTGCTTCGGCACGCAGCAATTAGAGGGAACAAGATTACGAATGTTGTTGCACGTGTTACGTAACTTAGAAAGGAGAACGCAAACACGAGTTTTGGGAGCAGTAGACGGAGCACGTACTACAAACGTCATCAGCTTGAAAAAATACCAAGGGGCGAAGCTATACGGCTTATCTTTCTGCCTTCAGCGTTCGCAGTTTCTCTTTTTATGTAGCAAGGCACGCCGATATACGTGAGTATATGATCAGCCTATCCGTGCCTCAGATCGATACGCCTTACGTATACGTAAACACACACGAACTGTGCGTACTGCACCACGCCTGAGCCTCTAATATGCATGGCGGCATGCACACGATAGCCGACAAATTGCAGAAATATTGCATAAAATTTATAATGAACTTGCCAACTTCATAACTGGCTATATGCTGGGTTTTTATACCCACTTCACTCAAGAAAATTTCTAAATTTTAAGAAAAATGAAGCTTTTTGATCGACTGCTGCAACACTAAAAACCAAATGATTCTTCTTCCAAGGCTCCTTGATCTAACACCGATTGGAAACGCCTACTAGAAAAGAAATTACATTTCCGTCGAGAAAAAGTGGTGATGACACCTGAGCGTTGGCACGCGTACTTCATTGCTAAACACGAGTACAAACCACCATTGTTCAAGCTAAAAAGTATTCCGCAATACTACCCTACCTGCCCTACTGGAAGATAATCCTCGGCAATTTCGGAATGCAGTTTGTGGCAGCAGATCTACATCGTTTCGCGATAGCAATAGTGATGCTGTTTCTAATCGTCACTGGTGCAATGTGGTGAATAGGATTTTTGTTTATTCTTCTTCTGGAGCTACATCATTCCGCCTGCCTTTTGTATAGCGCTGCTTGTTCTGGCCTCGGTAAATGCAGGCATTTGATCGAATTGGTCATGCATGAGTATACCATTAGTGCATCTTACTGGTCGAAAACTAGTACATAAAG